>CM076578.1:1745871892-1746108951 GCA_034641835.2 Pinus albicaulis | reverse complement strand
CAAACCATTTCAATGGTGCTTCTTTTAGCTGCACTTCATCATGTGAATCATCTTGACCCTCATCGATTATGGAATCCTCTTTTCCATTCTTGTCGTTATCTCTTTCCACCTTCTTCAAATGTTGTGGATGACTTGTTGGATACAAAGTCCAACACTTGTCCACAAGGTGACCTTTCTTATGGCAATGGGTAATAAACAATTGCATGTTATTTTCAACATCATTTTCCTTGTCCAATGGGCTTTTGACTTTTTGCCTCATTTATTTATAAAGTTTCAATGTGCATGGATATCTTCTTCCAACATTTATAAACATTATGATTATTCAAACCACAAAAGGAACATGTGCAAGTTCTTTTATATATCTTATGTGAAATGTAAGAAATGTAAGAAATATAAAACATAATGAAACACAACGTAAGAAATAGAGAACATAATGAAACACACACATAAATATCTCTAGACAATCAACACAATTATTTTCCTAGGAAATCCTTATATGGGAGACAAGAAACCCTAAAAAGTAATGATGCTCTAGACTCTTTTTTCCCTAGGAGATCCTTATGGGAGAAAAACAACACTAAAATGTAAACATGCTCTACACTCTCTTTTCTGGTATGGAAAATATGTGAGTACAAAGAAAGAGGTAATCTCTCTAGAGTTAGCTAAGACTTTTAGCGTGTAAGGTTGCTATAAAAACTTAACTTCATACATTTTTTCTCTCTAACTTCACACTCCTAGTTGTATTTTAAACTATGGAACAAAATACAATAACACAAAATGGAACTCTTATTCCTCCTAGTGGCCAAGTATTTAACCTAGTGTGATAGCCAACTAGGTGTAAGATTTGAATCTGTCAACCATTAACGAGGTTTGTGATTTTATACCTTTTAGAGTCTTGTTAAAATTCCACATGTAGCTAGCTTTCCATGCATGAGTAATGGGGCTAAGATGTCATTCTCTCGTACCATGGTGGTCAACATGATAGGTCAACTTACTAAAGGCATAAATTTTGAATGAACTTAGTTTGATGTTTTTCTTGCACCATTGGATATGTCTTTAAGTGTAGAATAATGGTCAAGATTTTGGCACAAGGGATAATCGTTTGACCCCCAGAAATGTCATTTAATACCTTAAAAT
Organism: Pinus albicaulis; assembly: GCA_034641835.2. Lineage (NCBI taxonomy): Eukaryota > Viridiplantae > Streptophyta > Pinopsida > Pinales > Pinaceae > Pinus > Pinus albicaulis. The sequence continues at coordinate 1,746,107,814 of CM076578.1, read as the reverse complement.
GACTCCAAAAGGTTTTAGACCCCAATTCTCCACCCACCATTAAAATGACCCTACAAGTTGATTCTTTCAGTTTTTTCACTCTATAAGCATCAAAATATATGACAAATAATATAATTATCCAATCTAGATAATTATTTAATAATTTGTTAAAATTATGAGTAAGATATACATCATGGAATTTAAATAAATAGCGTTAATTCATTGAACACCCTTGTACATGTTCCTTGTTGATACTTTGAAAGTAATAATTTTTGAAAAATAATTTGTTTATGGATTCTATTTTCCGCATTCTCTCAACCATATCAAAAACCTTCTTATAATATTTGAAATCGAAGGTCTTTCCCATACCAAAGTATGTTCTTTTAAAACATGTTTTCTTGGTGATATGGGTGATTTAGAAATGATTGGGAGAGCGAAATTCCTTGAATTTAATATGTACAATATGTTTGGTTCATGCCACTAAGCCAAGAATTTTAAATTCAACTGAATTTTAATATAACCAACTAAATCCTGCAAAAAAGAATAAAACAATTTATGTTAGGATTGTGGATTCAGGGATTGAAACAACACACCATGATATTTCAAATTTAAAAATAATGGTTCAAGTCCTAGGTAGCTCAGAATCGTATTTGTTTTCAAAATAAGGATGCACTCCCATTTGATTCTCATGATTAGGTTGTAATCATGAGGCTCTCGCTCAAGAGTGGACCTTCCCAAAATCTTGTGTCGCCAGTTATATTCATCATCAAACTGAAACACATCATGCAAGAAACATAGCCATGTTTCAAAGCATTCTATGTTTTCCATAACTAGGACCCAAATAATTAGGCCACCTCAATATTTGGCCAACATGCCTTTGTGTGCCTTTCTTGTTACTACTTTCATGCTTATTTCTTGTAAAAGTTTTAAAATTTATTCCCTCTAGTGGGGCAGGGTTTATGCAGTCAGCATTAAGTGTGTTTTGTGAAATTCTTGATTAATCACTTTAAACTAAGTGTCACAAATAAATAAAATTTATTATTTTAGGAAATTTGTTTCCCTCAATCCAGATTCCGATCATTGTACATGTAAGAGGAAGAAAGAGGGAATTCACTTTTCAAATTCTAGACCTTGTCTAAACCAAAATAAACTAGAGGTTTGCTTTTCAAATACATTCACTTATTTGGAAAAGTTCTAGCTACCAAAAGTCCATATGCCAATCTACCTCCCAAGAAATAAATTTAGTACACCACTGGTTAGTTTTTTGTCTTCCTATATTCTTTATTAACCTCTTTTAGTGATTCTTGAAAGGTGGATACTTAAATCCTTCCTAAAAATTTGAGCTCTAAAATGAGATTCCAAGCCTAATTTCATAAAAAGTAAGTTGGGGATGATCACATTGACTTGCTTGATGACATGTCTATGAAGATTAACTACCTTGAACTATTTTTTTGCGTAGGGAAAGAGACACATTCCCATGTCTGAGCATGAAAACGTTCTTTGATAATGTTAATGCCTCTAGTGTTTACTTCTACAAGTTCTATAGGAAGAGTCTGTAAAGGGCCAGGTAGCCTCTGGATCTCATCTTTTATGAAAGGTGACATATCTAGTAAATGCCCCTACAGTCAATCTCTGGAATGGATCTAAATAGAAGTTCTTCATTTTAATATCCGTAAAACACAACAAATTTAAGGTAAACTATGTACATGTGTCATTTATCCCACAAAATAAAGTGTATAAGTAGTAAATTTTATACCAAGTGTGTTCCCACCATGTAAAGCGCAATTTGGTGAACTTATTATTTTTATAATATCTTTTTCGATTAAATTTAGTTTCACACATGATCAATTATTGCTTTGAAAGTTGTGTTCTACATAATTTGTGTACACTAAATTACAAATTGATTTTTTGAAATCTATATTTTGTGTAAATTTCGACCAATAGATATATATCATGTAGGATGAACAACGAAGATCAGCCAAATCCCATATGGAGGTTCAGGGATCGGGGAATGTTCACAGTATTTAAATATAATCTTAAATCTCCATACATGTGTGTACATATGGAATTGATTTTTTTATTAGCTTTGTGAGTTAAATTAGTTGTTAATAAGTTTCATATTTTAATTTTTAGGAGGTAAGAGGAGAAGGGTTTCAACTCCATCCATGGAGCGTGGCCAAGGTTCAATCGGTCGAGGTATGAGTGGTAGCAGGTTGCGGGAAGGGGGTGATATTTATTCCCCCGAAGGCCAATCAACTGCTGCTGGTTCTCAACAGGGTCATTGTGGGTCTGGTTCTCAGCATCGTCATTCTGGGGCTGGTTCTCAGCAGGGTCATGTTGGAGAAGATGTTAACCAACAACATCAAGGTTGCCATCAATTTCAATATTTTTTCATTAAAGTTGTACAGCTTTTTTTACACGTGTTTTTTCTAATATAAGAAATTATATATATATTGATGCAGAGGCTGAAAATGTTCGAGCCAGTGGTCAAAATAGACGCAGGGCAGCGCGCTACATTCAAGAAGAAGGCTGTCAACCCAGCACAACTTATCCGGCTGAGATTACTGATATACCATGGGAAACCAACATGGCGGAATGCACCTTACAAAGGTGTGAAAGCCTTCATGCAAAATTGCAAAGAGATCTCATGGCTTTGTCTCTACCTGCTGAGAGTAGACAAAGCCTTGAAATAGTTACACATTCATTGGGTGAAATGGTAAATGTGTACAGAAATTTGGGGCCAACGATTGATTCGTTTGTAGAACTGATGAGAAAGAGAAAAGAAACAGTGATAGGTCCCGATAAATGGCAGGACATAAAACAAAAAGTTACAAGAGCAGATGCCAAGTCAATGTTTAATTATAAGGAAGGGCCAAAAAGAAAAATGTTGAAGGTGCAGTATTTCAAGCACCCAGACAAAGCTGGTTATTTGTATGATCGACATCTTGCGGCCTTTGGAAGGATTCCATGGAACGATGAGGTTCCTGTTTATTTTGCACAAATGTTTTATGCAGAATTTTTTTTGGGTATGAAACCCGACTACAATGACCTTCCTTCAGAATTTTTTGGCCCGGGGAGAGGTCGATTATGTCAACGTAAGGGCGCTAAGCGAGATGTGGAGTTGCCTCGCCCTGAGCCGCCATTGGTGAGTCGACCGTTTCGAGTCGAAACCCTGCGATCAAAGATGGATGCGACTTCTCAAATAAGTCGTGAAGCAAGAGATGTTATGATCGACAATGTTCATAGCGGATTGAGTGGAGTCGATATTTGTTTAAATTGACAAAGAGCACGTGAAAATGCACGTGCCAATTTTGTTTATCGTACAGATGAGGAGATTTACAACATGAATGTTGAAGATCTCCGAACATATGCGATAAATTGTCGCAATGGTCTGCAAGACCTAATTTTTCGTGAGGAAGAGGGCACCGGAACGGTATGTGTTAGTGACCTTAGGGTTTGAAATTATATTTACATATACATGTGTACAATTTGTAATAAATACATGTGTATGTACACATGTATACATTTATTTGTATGTGTACATTAATCTAACAAAAATGTATGATTATATTTTAAAACACCATTTGCAGTTCTCAGGCATGATGCGTGATGAAAATGTTAATATTACGTTCGGGACCTCCGGTTCAAACGATGCAGATGGGTCTGACCATCATGATATGTTGGCACATGTTAGTGTTTTTTAAGTGACTCTAAAATAAATAATTGTTGCCACACATGTACATGTATGTATATATATGTTTAATTTGATAAAATGTTTTAACAGGTACCGATTCCGTCTGATTTTTTTGGGATGGCGGTACCTTCTTCTTCCTTAGGAGATATACCTTCTACTTCATTGGGAGATGAGCCACGAGTATGGACAATTTTTCACAAGTTTAAAATTTATGTTTAAAAGTTATATATATATATATATATATATATATATTCTACCTCAAAAAGTTCCATTAAAAATTGAGATATATATATATATATATATATATAGAGAGAGAGAGAGAGAGAGAGAGAGATCTATATTTTGAGTTATTTACAATTTTTTGAATTTATGTTCCTATAGAAGATTTTTTTAATCTGTGGACTCTAGCAATGGAGATAGGAACATCCACAACATTTGAACAAGTTGTCTTTAGTTCCTTTTTTTAATATTATTGAAAATAAGTTTATATATGTACATGTGCATTTTCATTTGAAAGTTTTTAATATATATATATATATATATATATATATAACTGTACATGTATATTGTACAGTTTACCGCCGCAGATGTTACTATGGGGGCAGAACTTGTTCATCAAATGGAGAGGGAACCTCATGAGGTATTGCATGATTTTTTTGTTATATTTTGTTTTTTACATGAAGTTCTAGATATATATATTCTCATTCATTTTTAAAACATCAAATTTTAATGTTCAAGTACATGTGCATTGTGTATGTAGGTTTCCGATTCACAGGATAGGGCACGGACTGAGACCCTAGTAGGGAAGACGCTAGATTCGTCTCCATTTGATGGACATGATTTATAGTAGATTTGATTTCAAAATTTAGATGGTTTTAAAATTTGTTAAACTTGATACAGTTTGATACTTGTGAGATTTACAATTTTTGGACATATTTTATTACATTGTTATTATATAATTTGTTTTATTTAATTTTTGGATGGTTTTAGTACTTTTAGCATGTGAATGTGAAGTAACGTTGTCATCTGAACTACATTTGGCATGTGATATTTAATGTTAAATGTTTTTGTTGGATAGTTGAATTATAATTGGCATGGCATGTGAAGTTTTTAAAACTCAAGTTTTGGATGGTTTCAATCTACATTTTGCATGTGATATTTAATGAACTTTAAATGTTTAATGTTTTAATGTTGCACAATATATAATCAAAAGGTTTTTAAAACTTAAAGTTTTGGATGGTTTCAATCTACAACTTAAAGTTTTGGATGGTTTCAACCTACATTTGCACATGTGGTAAATTGAAATGTTACTTGTAACAAGAAAATCCCCATTGATTTCATTGTATATGTTGATTGCTGATTTGATATAATTGCATGTATGATGGTACATTACTTGTAAAGTCATTGGATTAATAGTGTTCATTGATTTCAGTATAAGCGCAAAAAATTATTGACAATGTAGAACAATTTTTGTGTTATAATAATTAAACCTAATAATATTGGAGAGCAAGAGAGACAAGGTATGGTGTTTAATACAAGAGTTCAAGCTAAATATTTAAATGGTTTATGATTTATGATTTTTACTTTCTTTTTAATATAATCGATACGGAAAGATGACAAAACTAATAAGGGTGACAATAAGAATAGAAGAAGAAAATAGTTTAAGATTGATCACAAGAAATGCTATTTGTAATTGATTACATTCTAATTATTCACATTCTATCATTCAATATTATTACATTGTCACTTTGCATTCAAAAATTTTATTTGATCATTTTCCATTATTAAAGTTATTCTACAATATTTATCATCTCAACAAATTGAGGTAACTAAGAAAATTTAAAATTAAAATGACTTGATAAATCTCAAACATATTTAGCATATTTAAAATGGTTTATCGATAGTTTTTCCTTGGTTGCACATGACTGAAACCAACCTAGATCCATCTTAAATACGGATCTATCAAGCGCTGAGAGGGATCAAATCTCTCGAGGTGCAAACCTTTCCTCAAGTTTTGCACTAAAAAAAGAGGTTTGCACCTCTAGATATTTTATCCCTCTCGGCGCTTGATAGATCCATAGTTATGATGGATCTAGGAAAATAACTTTCTAAAAATAAGTAAGGGAAAAGCAGCATAGGGAACTTTAGGGCATAGGGAACAATTAGGAGTAAATTTAGGAACATGTGATAGTTGGGTGAGATAAAATTATTTTTTAATAAAATAATGGGAATTTGTAGGAGAGACAAATAGTGGATATGACATGTATTTTGGTGAATAATCAAATTTATGGAATTAAACAATTAATTATTTTTGTATGTGAAAACAAGATTCACACCTAATCCTCACCTGAAAGACTAAATTAAACACATTATTATTAAGGGGATGAGGAGCTTTCTAGGTTTTGAGCTCCCCATTGTTAGATGAGTGTCGTAATGGCATTCCATGTATTTTTGTGAGAACTTATGATATTGTGATATTCTAATTACGAAATAGTGATCTTGAGTACATGCTGGATAATGTAGTAGATAGGAACTTTTTGATAAGGGGAGATTAGGGAAGTGACCAAATTCCTATCAGTGAAAAAAAAATTCTTCATCTTCTTATAACTCCATTGTAGCTTTGGGGGGCAAAGGTAAGAAGAGTACCTTGGAATTTCTTGGGTGAAAAACCAAGTAGGTCACCAACTTTGGTCTAGTGCATTGGAATTCATTAAAGAATTGGTCATTGGAGCTGCTTCAAGCTAGGAGTGAGCATTGTCACCAACCTACATTGAATATTTTACACTCCCTAGGGTGAATGATACTTTAAATCGATTGACGGTCTAAGACTTTCGAATTTTTCCGAATGCCAAATGATCTTACAAAGCTAGTATTTATAATATCCTAGTAGGTCATTCGGTGACAACTTTTACCGGAAACTTGAAACAAAGAGAATCTATCCTTGGCTAGGACATCATGTAAGATGCCTGCCATAAACAGTAAAATTGTACTTAAAAGCTAAGATTTGGGCAAGTGGGGACAACCACTTGTTATCTCGTCCCTTGGAGGCTAGGCCATATGGGGACCGAATCTGACCTTACAAAATAAAGTGAAATAATTTGTACCATACGGTCGGAAAACATATACAAGAAAAATTAATTTCATTCTAGAATATATATATATATATATATATATATATATATATATATATATATCCAATACATATAACATTTTTCATCAATGCACATGTATAGAAAAACTACTTTCAGTTGATACTAGAGAACATGCTTGTACCCAAACAATTTGTAACATGTGAAAACCACAAATAACATAAGCAGCTCAATTTTTAGTTGAGTATTGGAAGTTCTAAAACACATTTAATCCAAAGATAATAAATTTTTGGACACTTCACTCAAAAAATTTATGATGGAATTCCATCCTCAATAATCCGTTCATGATCGGATTTTGACATTTTCCATTTCTTAATTTTCAATTTTTTCTTTGATTGAACTTCTATCAACTTTATGCGTGATGCAAACACCAAGTGACTATATTGACAACTTATGGAATTAGGTTCATAGTCTTCAAAGTAAACAAAGTCTCCACTTTGATGAGTTTGTTTGAAAAAATAACATTTCAGTATAATAGACCCTCTGTCATACTGAAATCCGTGATCATTAAAGTCTTGTAATAATTTCATTTTTAGTTTGGTGCAACGCATCAAATAATACTTCACATTTTCATCGTTTTCAATAGGTGCAATTACAGCAAAAACATCTACTGCACAATAAAATAAATTTAACATTTAATTATGCATATTTAAATTTATTTCTAGATCTTTAAATCATTAGAAAGTAATTCAAATGTTACCTTCTCTAACAAGATCGGAAACTCGATCACCATCGGATGATATTGTAGTTTCCTCTGATTGCATTTCTTCAAACATTGCAACAGACATTTTTCCCTTTGTATTTAGCTCTGTATGTTTCCAATCGTTCACATACATTTTGTTTTCACAGACGTCATTGGATTTTGTGTTTCCTATGCAAACATCACAAAAACAAGAATATTTTCTTTTATCCAATGCAGACACATTTGTGGACAACTTTGTTTGAATTGAATGCAATTTTGGAGTCCCTTTTATTGTTTCAATGTCATTTCCAATTGATCTATTTACGTCTCCGATTCCAATATGCCAGAAAAACCTTTATATGGAAAATTAGAAAAAGAATTTGTAAATATGATATCAAAATACAATTAAAAATAATCATTGCATGATAAATGTACAATGTTTAAAATTATATTTCCAATATAAATTAAATTGAATGTACCTTCGCACTTCTCTTGATGGGTTTTTCTCATGGCTTAGAGCAACGATGCACCATTGAACAACTTCTTCAGCGTTCACAAGTCGGCGTGCAGAGTGGTTCATTTGATATCTTCGAAGTACTCGTTTTATGCATGCTCCTGCACCGTCATGTTCTCCTTTTCCATGGCCAGTCTCAAAGAAATTCCAACAATGTTTAATGCATGTTTTCTTATGAAGACAACAAAACCAAAAGAATGATCGTGCAGATTTGAATTGACCTGCGCATCCGTCTGACCATATCCAATGTTCATTGAATGTTATTCCACGATCTTTCAATGAATCATAAATTCTTCCAAAACAATGTTGTACAAAACATGTATCATGTGTACGATCGTCACTGATATAAAAGTGATATTCTTTAATTATATTTCGATTTTCACTCGTGCTTTCTATATGATCGACATTTTGTTCAGCATGTCTATATAGAATATGGACGAGCATGGAGACTTGGTCAGAATGATAGTATTCACTCTGAATTTATTTTTGTGGAACAAATGTGTAGTTTTCTGCAAAATCAATCACTGAAAAAATGGTCCCTGGTGGAAAAAATTCACGAGATTTTTTGAATTGCAAGTCTTACCATCGAGCTCTATGGGAATGCTTAGTGTATTTGTAAATTTCTGCCTCAAACTTTCTCAAAAAGTCTATCAGAAAAATTTCGTCTTCTCGTAATTTGATTCTTTTAACACTATTTGCACCTTGAATCGATGTACCGATATATTCATATCTCTTCCATTTCACTTTCATGTTGGACAATGATTGATCATTTATATCAATACGATATTTGTTTTGAAATTTAGTCAAATTTCCACAATCATCGCATTTTTTACGACTAACACATTTTTTTTTGTAAAATAATTCATCGCTTTCTCTTTCACATAGAATTTGAGATATGAATTCACGGATAGTAGAAGGAGGAGGTGAATCCTTCCATAATGTTTTACCAAAATCAAGGAATGTGTCATAATATAACTCAAATTCCACATGATAACGGCAACAACAAGTGTCGCGTACGGTGATAGGTTTTACATACCATGGTTTTTGTTGAACAAAATCACTGAGTGAAACATGAATTTGACGATTCTCTTTTTTGAACTTGTTGAATAACTCTATCTGAGTGGTTTCCAAGAGATGTTTTTCATGTTCTTCGTACTGATTTCGTGCTATTCTTCTTTGCATCACATGTCTTGCAGTTGGTGAAACACGTGAATTGTTCTTCCAATATTCATATATTATTTTTTTAACATTTTCTCCAAGTCTATCTTTGTATGGTTGCCTACAAATAGCTCTCCAACAAGCGAGTTCATCATTTACATCTATTTGTAGTCGAAATTTTCGATGTTTGTGCAGAGTTTTTCGTGAGGTTCCCAGTGCTTGTGCCATAGATGTTATCAAACGATTCTCTTGAGTACTTGGTGAAACTATTGCCATCTGTATTCCTCTACGTATATTTGAAACATCTTTATCTCTAGATCTCTTAATTGACTTTATCACACTACTCATATTTTTTATCACCTCTTCATTCATTTTTTAATCTTTGGTTGATTTTCGAATACCCAATAGTGTCATCGCTTCTTTTAATTTTCTTAATGATAGGAGACCTTTCAACATTTGAGCATGAACTGTTACTTGCTCATTTAAGAAATACTCTTCAAAAATGCGGTTGACACGATATCGTATAACATGGTCAGGTTTTTTATCTCCATATGTGTGAGTGTCAACATTTTCTAACATCTCATTATCGATAGTGATTTCATCTGTACATATTTGAAAAAATAGTACATATTCAATAAATCACTAAATTAATAACTATGTCGATAAATATTAGGAAAATTTCAAATATATCAATAGATCATAATATTTACATTTACATACCCGCTTCAATTTCTTCTTGAGGTTGATTTTCTTCTTCAATATTTTGAGGAGTATCTCTGTCTGTTTACATTAAACAAAATATTTTTCAAACTAGTTCATCAAATAAAAATTAAGCTTCACATTTTACATTGAGAAAATTTTAAAAATATATCAATAGATCATAATATTTACATTTACATACCTGCTTCAATTTCTGCTTGAGGTTGATTTTCTTCTTCAATATTTTGAGGAATATCTCTATCTGTTTACATTAAACAAAATATTTTCAAACTAGTTCATCAAATAAAAATTAAGCTTCACATTTTACATTGGGAAAATTTTAAAAATATATCAATAGATCATAATATTTACATTTACATACCTGCTTCAATTTCTTCTTGAGGTTGATTTTCCTCTTCAATATTTGAGAGGGCTTATAACTTTCTTTTGCGAGATTGTCTCGTTTCTTCTCTACGTGCCTCAGGGTCTCTTTTTCGATCATATTTTCTCGCACAAGTTCTTCGATTTCCCATGATAATAGGGTATGAAGTTCAAAAAATTTCCTTCAAAAAATTAGACAATAACTCAATTACAAAAAATATCACAAAAGATTTAATTTAAAAAAATTCAATCTAAATTTTTTGTAAAAAATACATACTCCAATCCAAAACACACACTTTAAAAAATTTGAGAGAAAAATGTTTTAGAAAAATGAAACGAAGCTCAAAAGATTTACTTCAACTCAAAACACGTACATACCTCTAAGACATGTCTTCCAAAAAATCAATTTGCTTCCAAGAAATGTTCTTAAATCCAAACTTTGAAGAAACCTCCAATAAATGTCTTCCAAAAAATCAATTTGCTTCCAAGAAATGTTCTTAAACCCAAACTTTGAAGAAAAGTTTTTGAACCCAAACCAAAATCTTTGTAAAATGAGATGAAGTGTGCGAAATGTGTGAAAATTGTGAATCATTTCGCGGCAATTTATATTGACGCGAAATGTGTTTTAGTAGGGGGTTCCGCAAAATTTTCAGGCCGATGGAGAGTTATACAATAGTTCGGTCGAACTTTTGATCAAAAGTTTGGCCGAACTATTAAGACGTTAGATTTAACGAGTATTACGTGGAAAACATAGTTCGGCCGAACTAATGCGTCACCAATTACGCAAAAACCAAGCTCTGAAAACGGTTCTGCAACTTTGGACTGATTAAACTCCATGAAAGGTTGTTAATTAACTGTCGGAACCAAGACAAGCATTTTCAGAATTGAATCTGCTTTCAGGAAATATAACTTTTATGGAATTTCATAAACGTTTATTAATTTTAATTATTTTCCTAATAAAATGGGTGCAAACAATTTCTGAGGGTCATTGTGATTCAGTGAGATCAAAATTTTGTATCTCCCAAAAAACATTGTAAGAAAAATTTGAAAAAATTATGGGGAATTACATTGGTCTGTCGTCTCTAATGGGTAGCTTTTAGATTTTTAGTTTATAACTTATATGTTAAGAAATTTCTTGCGACGCGAAACACATCCAAAATACGCAGTTTTTCGTATTGGACCAGTTCAAAAAATTCTAGTAATTATGATATGCATCCATTAGCTTTGTAAATATGATGAAACAAAGTAGACTCTGTCTATATTGTTGTAACACATTTTGTTTTTTCAAAAACACAAATTTTCAATGAATACAACATTGCGTCATAACATGAATTCTTATGAATCCTTTGATTGTTAAGAAACACACACTCAAAGAAACGCTAAGTTGACATATCAAATCTGCATAAAAAAATTTCAAAAAATAATTAATAGAAAGCTAACAAAATTTCTCACAACTTTTATTTTTATCGCAAAATGAAATTCTACACAGAAAAATTGTTATAGTTTGCAGAAAGTTGAAGAACCGAAAAAAATGAATTTTTTTTCTCAAAAAAGGGTAAAAAGTGTAACCCAGCTTCACATTTTCACCCACGGTCATCTGTAACGTCTCCACTTACCACAATTTTTTTTTCTATTTATAGAATAAATACTAAAATTGTCGTCCACGACTTTCAATTAGTTTGTCACTATTTGACGAAACTCTGTCATTATATTTTTTGTTGTTATTCCTTCATTCATAATTGATGAACTCAGGTATATCATTTTTCTGTTATTTACTGTACTTGTTTTACTTATCGAATTTCATCATTCTTTTTACTTGACAATTACACTTGACGATACTTCATCATTATCTTGTTCCATTATAACTGTAATTATAATGTTTATATTAAATTTAGTATAACCTATTCACGTTATACTTTCCATTCTAATTTAACATTTTTATTGTCTTCTCAACCTATTTATATTAAGTTCTAACTTATATGTATTATGGTATTTTATATCCAAATAATATTGTCATTCCTCATAAAATACATATATCGTCTTTTATTAAGGTCAAAGGTATTTTGAATCCCTTCAAAGGATTTAATCCCTTTTATAATATAATATACAAAAATTTTAATAAGGCTATTTCAAATCTTTATTCATTGTACTATTGAATTTCCTCTCACATTATTTAATTCATAATGTCTATTACATATGAAGGAAATCATAACATAAAACTTGGTTTTATAAACGTTACTAATCTACCCTTCATAGGAATAGATCCCATTCATATGAATAGGCCTTTATAAATCTTGTTACCTTATATAATTCAGTTGGAAGTTTATTGATTGGTTTAAACATATACATTGTTAATCCGACTGATGTATTTCTCCCCACATTTTGACTTACAATTTGACATATATAATACATTAATCATACCATTGATTAATATCTCTGTCATTCTTAAATGTAAAGATAAGCGTACATTGGTTTGGTGATTCGGAATTTAAAATCTGTAAAGGGTACATGTCATAACTTTTATGTGATTGACGGTTTTGGGATTTAACCCTTATTACAGTATTTCAGACTTAAATGACTTCACATGGGCTTGTTATCGACTGTTGTATTCATTTTAGGACAAGCGTATGGTTTGAATCATATTGTATCCCTTGTGTGATTTTACGACGACCTAACCCTACCTGGACTTGTCATTATTCATTTGGCATTCTTCGCCTTCCACTATGGTTTTTCAAACCCTTGTTGATCCACCACGCAGCTGCCAGCCATGACTTTGGGAATGATTGTCTCTACGTTCACGCAGGTGAAAACTCCTGCCATGAATTCAATTTTTTTGTCTGGAAAAACTCGCGTAAGCTTCCGAGGCATTTTTTTCTCTTCAGGTAACATTTATATTTGAATGTTATGGTTAATACGTCTTTCCTATGAATTGTTAACTAGCTTTTATGTTTAATATCTTAATCTTTATTTTCTATGAAACTTCTAAATTTCATTTTTGGTTGCAAGGTTGTTTTCTTCTCTGAGGCTTTGAAGTCATTCGACTTCAATGTTTTTGCATATGGAGGTAATTTTCCCCAGTAAGCATGAGGTATGGAAGATCTAACTTTATGAGAATAGTATTGTATTCCGTATTATTACGAAATACTATTCCGACAAAGTCATTCTACGAATCCACGTTATTCCCAATTCTCGTTTTCTAGCAGAGTTAGTATGCATTCTTAATTTTGAGTCCGTTATTAGTTATTACCAATTGATTCCCCGATGATTTAAATAAAATAGCCGAGGTTTTATTCCGACATTGATTTCATTTATGTTTAAACATTATGAGATTTCATTGATAATGAAACTTGTTTCTCTACATAATTTCATTTTTCTTCTGATGAATTAATCATGCATATAACAGTGAAGGTTTCCTTCCTGCATCGAATATCCAATTTCTTTAATTATTGTTGTCTTTATTGCGTTTTATCTTTTTATGAATTGGGTATACTCGTTTTACCCATTGAATAAAATCTTTACAGAGTCTCTTCGCATCTACCCAGTTAAATTAGGGAACTTCTTGTTCGTTTACATGCTCTGAAATTATGTCTTATTATTCCACAGTAAACATCATTATTTTAATTACTTAGTTATTCACTCTCTGTATTCAATTTTATCTTCAAGGTATTTGTTGTATTTCACATTGTTTCAAATTTCTCATTCAAGCGAATACTTCAATAATTTCCTTTATTGTTATTTTCGTGATATGAATTAGAATACTTATGTATATATTCTATGGCTTGTGTTTTGATAATTTCTACTTGAAATTTTATTAAAGTTTGGATAATATTCTTAATTAATACTGTACCCACAGTTTTCATCAAACCCTTATATAAATAAATTGTTATATGTATCTGAGATAAATTCGATTTTTGAATTTAATTCAGAACCCTTATTCACACATGCAATATTATGTTTTCAATAATATTCCTAACATGCTATTGTTTAGGAATTTATCCTTTCTGTTGAGGTATTTTATAATCTTTTTTTAGAGATTCACTTTCTGTATTAAATTTTCATTTTATACTTATAGGTCAGATTAAAATAATATGGATTTAATTTTAGAATTTTATTAATTCCCTCAATTAATAAATTATCCTTTGTATAGGAATAAATTCATCTATTCCCAGATTTGTAGAGTTCCTCATATGCACCCTATCAATGAAAGGTACTCTTCTTTCTATTTCGTCAATTTAATTTCCTCTTCCTCTTCTATTTTCGTCAACTTCATTCACTAATTATTTTCCTCATTTTTATATGCAGATTTAATACCATTGTCTAATTAAGAACAATACAGAAATAATTTCATATTAAACTTATATTTTCCTTGAGTTAAGTATTTATGTCTTTACTTACTTTTAAATAGAATTGTACACATTTTAATTCACTTATGTTTTTGTATGTACAGGTACTCCATATGATTCCATGTACATGCTTACAATTTAATTGATCTTCTATACATTCATGAGCACTTCCATAGCTCATTCATTGACAATAGATTATGGTTTCTTCTATGCTGGTTGGTGTATATCACTTTGAAGAATCCAACCTATAGAATTCTGAACTGTATTCAAATTTATAATCCTATTGTACTGTTTGGGAACATGAATTATGTCTATATTTTATGATCGAATTAAATTTTAATCTATGTAAAGTACAATATCATGACTTAAATTATTGCAGTATCATAATGAATACTCATTTTCAGAAATTTAACTTATATTTACTTTCCTGTATGTGTTTTATTCAGTTTGGTCTTTTATGACATTTCTGAGATAATGCAATAATTTGTCTTTATATCCAAAATTATTTTACAGTAATAGATATTTTTTGGAATTAAAATATTCATGTTATTATTACCTCACTGATTAATACACTAAGTTAAACTTCTTTCTAATGTATTTATCTATGTTCTATGTATTTACAGTAATAATATTTACAACCTAACCTCAGATTTAAAACTATTACTGGGGTTTAGACATTTTGAGAGTTGGTTTATAGGTTTATAATTGTCTATGTAACCATACATATCAACTATAATTTCCATAGTTTTTATCTATTAAATACATCAGACTGTCTAACAAATTTTTATACAAAATTTACTCATGCATAAATTTAAATCTTTCACACACTTCCACCTACTATAAAAACCTCATAATTCGATACCAATAGGAAATACTAAAATTTCTAATACCGAATTGAATTACTGGTACATACCACTTTTGGTAAGACTAATTTCCACCCAACCTTGAGCTTTCTCTCCACAACTCCCCCTGAGTAGAGACCAATTTCTCCAAGGTGTAGACAACCTCTTGTCTACCCAGGAATGACTTATTTAAGCTTGCTTTCCCTTTAACATGTTTCCATAACCGCGTTTAGTTAATCAGGATGCTGTTTTCCTTTTTTCCTAGGCTTTCCTTTTTTTCTTCCACAAAAGTACTTTAAAACTAGATTTTTCCTCTTTCTAGTTTTATTTCACCTCTTCTTAGTAACTTTACACTTTATTGAGGTATCTTTTTATATTTTTATCTCCAATCTAATAAATAATTTTAATTTATTTTCTTCAAGGATTTTTGGAGAATCTGGGAAAGTCTTTAGAATCTTATCCATCATCTTGGACTTGAAATCCTGGTCTCCATTTATACTCTAGTATTTGCACAATAATTCAAGTTCCACATTTATTAAATTTAAAAGAATAAAATATGTCCACAATAATTGTTTTCCTTTAGGTTCACTTAACCTTTAGGATTGTTCAACTGTCTAATAAATGTATCAACTCCTACCCTAGATAAGGATAGAGTTAAAAAAGGTTTTGACCACCCTACTTATGTGAGTTAGCATGTTTATAAAGTCATGTATACTTTTCGTTGTTTTTTGGAAAGTTTTCAGTGTTAGCCATCATAGATATACAATTGTTATATTCTTCTTTTTTATCCCTTTGGCAGATGGGAAATATTTATATTATCCTACCATCTAAATTTATATCCAATGCTGATGTATGATTGCACCCCAAATGAATATTTTATATGAATAAAAATTATCATTATGGTTAAAAACATATAGTGATTGTTAAAATTTGTGTTAAAAATAGGTTGCAACTAAACCACTTAGTATAAAAATATATCGTAAATGAAGACTTGCTATATCTTGTTGGTCTAAAAGTTCTTAAAACCAAACTAGATTCCCACTATTACAATTTCTTATTTGTGTTGTATTTGTTTCCTTTCTAAAATGACATGGATAAATCCTAATGAAATGAATACACGTGTAAAATCCCCTACTAAAAGAACCTTCCATTTTATTTTATTTTACCTTGAATACATTTCATCAAACACTTTTCATGGAAATATCGTATATGCTAAACAACTAACCGAGCTAAAATATCATAAGCGGCATAACAAATTTTTTTATCTAGAATAACATATGTGTTATTTAATACCATGGTAAAATTCTACACACAAAAATACCATGGTAGTTGTAAAACCCTTCTAGCACAATAGTAATACAACCAATATTTCATAAACAATTTTTGCAACAAAAAACTCATCCAAATGATTTTGGGAACTTGACATGATTCGGCTGGAAAAATAGATGGAAATGAAGACACTGAAGTATCCCTTACAACTACTATATATGACTTGTAAGTAAAAAATTATTGAGCTAATTTGACCTCCCCTTGATATGTCATGAACCAAAAAATATTAACTTGATTTTTTGAGTGAAATGTGTTGAAATTGGATGGAAAAATCAAGTTTAAATTACCCACAAAAAACCCTTTGATTTTGTTGATATATTGATAGACTCAACCTCCCTTGCCTTCCACAAGCACCTAGTGGCTAAATCGATGCACAAAATCCCTGAAATTGATGACGGGGACTAAAATTCCCGTCTTATAAGAGCCATGACTTATAGTAGAGGTGTACAACCTCCTTTTATCCTTATATGACAACCAAATAATGGCACGAACTCCATTTTTTGGCTTCCATGATTTACTGGATTCCCATTTTTTGGCCAAAAATATGATTCTCTTTCTTCTGGAATGAAGTCCTATGAATAATTTGATTGATTCTTCCTTATGATCAACTATAGTGGATTTTTATTTTAGATGTAACATAGTGGAAACTTGGTGTGTGAGAGGAGATGGCGCCATTAGGGTTTTCGAAGATTAGAAGAGCGCCAGAATTGAGGTCTGGGAAGAGTGGGGTTGAGAGATGTTGGGTGCTATAGGAATGGGGTTTACATGCTGGACCACTCTAGAAACCGACTCACCTTCAATTTTCCATCGCTTTAAACCTCCCGGACCTATACTTGATAGTGGAAAACTGGTCATGTTGTGACAAAAGAAACCTGCTCCAGTCAAGGGAGCTCAGTCATTACGAGCGGAGAGGTTTTTTGGTCTCTAAATATACATTCTCAAATGGATGGATCACTGATAATATGGGCATCCTTTGGGCCATGGAGCATATGTTCCCGTCATTGAGGAAGAAGGGGTTGTTTCTGTGGAACTCTCACACTCTCGAGAATGAAGCAAAATTTTCTTGTTTGCTGGTCCTTTCCCGCAACTCCACATGACACATTTGGAATCTGGTCGTTCACTGCCGCAGTTGGGACCTAAAGTAGCTAGAACACGGTCTTACATCCCCAAAGTTTGAATCTTTGATGGGCATGCTTTGTTCCTAGCCTGGGGTGGGGCACAGTCTTCTGCCCCTTTTGTTCAGGCTATGGTCGGGGGAAAATTCCCTCTTCATATATGTTACTACCCTCGTTAACCATGGGCATGAGTGGACATTGGATCCTCTCCTTCCCCTTGGAGGTCGTTTCTTTTTATTCCACTGTTTATTGCACAACCTCAACCCATTTTTGAATCCACTCTCTTATTGGACTCCAGAAACAGAACAGATTGAAGACATCATATTAGATCCAGACTCGCTAGAACAGGTAATCCCGTCTAGTTTTCAAATTTTTATTAGCCCCCCTCTGGGTAAAATTATTTTGTTATGGGTACATGACTACGACAGAGTGTTTCACCTAAAACAAAAAATTATGGCGAATATGGGTTACCCTGTCCAGCGACAATCTCTGTTCAGTGGAGGTCGATCGCTTCAAGATTACTGGTCTATGAAGGACCACTCTATTGCCTCAGGGTCGACCATTACCCTTAACCTACGCCTGAGAGGGGGTGTTGTGGACCTGATAAAAACTAGAGCTACAAGGTGTGAAAGGGGGAAAAAATCCAGAAAACCGGAGCAAATTAATGGTGGCCCATCCTACAAGAATATTTTATAGGGGAAAAAACCTGTAATAATACCTCTAGAACAAGATGGAAACGCCTCACGACCATACATAGTAGAATAGTTGGGCCAAGCACTAGAATTGAAGATGGACAGTTCAGAAACAGAGGAAAACTGCACGACATATGAATCACAAGTGAAAATATGTGGCTTTAACTGCTTTTGGCCTAAACTGATGGAGCTTTTCCATTGGATTTTTACAAACTAGACCACATAATTTGAAATACATCTCTGCTCCAAAGGGTTTTTTATTGTAAAATTTCAATCCTCAGAAGCCTAAGATATTGTTATATGAGAAGGACCATGGTTATGGGGTTCTACTAGCCTTTTCATCACCCCATGGTTCCTGGATTTTGATGCAAACACTATGGCAATCACTAGAATGTCGGTATGGGCCAGATTGTACAATCTCCCCCTTCACTTCTGGAATGACCAGGTTCTTGAAGGTATTGGGAACAGCATTGGGCGATACATAAAAACGGATATACATAGATTAGAGGAGAGAATCTACACTTTTTCATGCATCTGTGTGAAAGTAGATCCTAGCAAAGGATTACCGGAAAGTAGTATGATGATCGAAAAACAGCAAAAATGGCTGTAGCCTCTAGACTATGAAAACACTGCATATAGATGAAGAATTTGTAGGTAGACGGGACACTTACAAAACACATGTCCTGACGCTAAGAAAGAAAATAGAAAGAGTAAGAAGAGTGGGAAACAAAACAAAGGTTGGCAATATCCCCCACCTATGTCAGAGGAGGATGTGGAAGAAGAAGAGGATGAAACTCTCCCCATGGAAAACAATCAAACAACAGATGAACCATAGGTACAAGGAAATATTTCAATCGATCATTTTGATCTTCAAACTCTTCCGAAACATTCAAACATGAATCTAGAGGGCAGAAGAAATTGTGGGAATAAACGACATCATATTTCAGATAACTCAGATTCAGATAAGGACAATGGAACCCAGGTAGAAGATAATATATTGTCCTTGTCTCCACCATGCCATCACAAGGTGAGTGGCGTAAGGTAGAGAATAAAAAAGGAAGAAAAGCATGACTTGCGTGGCTCTCCCCCCAATCCGATGGCTGGGAATACACTTCTTTTTTTGTTGTTCGTTTTTCTTTCTTTCCTCATCTACTATTCTATTATGACGCAACTTTGTTGCTTGCATCCGACCATGTTTAGGGCCTACTTTTGGTCAATATGAACTGCTGCCCTGTTGGGCATTGCTTAATATGGAATGTTGTGGCATCTATGAAGTAGCTCTTTACTCTGTATAAAAAGTTCAAATTTTTCTTCGGAAAAAAAAGAAGAAGAAGAAGAAGAAGAAGAAGAAGAAGAAGCTACAAAAGCTACATGATATCTCCAAATTAGCTTGAGGAAAAGGACTAAGAAAAATGAAATACTGAGCTCCAATCTCTTTTTTATGATCAAAATATAATGGGTTTAAAATATGGCTCATCAGAATACCATGTGTATTCTTTTTATAACGTTCACCTGAATGATATTTAAATACTTAAATTAATTGATCCCATTATACTGACTATAGCCTACAGGAATTAAATAGGGTACTACGTCATTCTCCATAAGTTATCATTTGGAAATAGACATTACATTCCTCCCTTCTCAATATTTCTTTCCCTTTAGCAATTTCAAATTGGGATGTTGAAAAATATGTTATCCTTCCAACGTAGCACCCTCTACTCGCAAGTCTTTCCACTTGATAAGATATTATTTAATGAATCTATTACATAAATTCCTTTCCCTGATGTCTAAAATATCCTCAAGAATGAAAACCAGCTACCCCTCCTCGTCCAATGGGGTAATTCTCTTGAAGTAATAACCTGCTAACCCAATGCCTTCTTGAGGCATTATATGTGGAAAAATTATGATTTTTTCTCTCTTCTCGCAACTCAAGCTCATAATCTACTTCCCCAATTCTATATACTACCTTGTGGGGATGAAAAAAGTGTGGCTTCAACTTTTTGCACCACTTTTCTTTAGAGAATATTGTCTATATGGATGCAACCTAAAAAAAACCAAGTTTCCTACCTCAAAAATATGCTTGACCCTATACTTGTCTAAATTCATCTTTTGCTCGTTCTAGAAAACCTGCAAGTTTTCCTTATGAACCTTAAGGATAACATGGCTCTCTTAATCTAGTATTTAGCTTTGGGATAGTTGTTTTCCCAAAACACCAAATCCACTATTGAAGGAGCATCATAGCCATACAATGCTTAGAATTGGGTCATACCAATAGACATGTGGTATGTGGTGTTGTAGCAATGTTATCCTAGATTCAACCACTTAATGCAAGTCTTTCATTATCTTGACACATAGTTACCAGATATCCCTCAACCAAATTGTTCACAATATTTGTTTGGTCATCTGTGTGAGGTTGATAACTCGTACTAGGATTTAAATCGATGCCAAATAATCTGAACAACTATTATCAAAATGCACTGAGAAACTTTTTGTCCTGATCATTGAAAATGTACTTAGGCAACCCACGGAGTCTAAACACCTCCCTAAAAAATAACTCTTCCACCTGTATTTCCTTTTACTTTGATGAAATCACAAATAAATGTGGAAACTTGGTCAACTGATCAAAAACTACATAAATGCAATCTCAACCCGGCACCTTAGGTACCTACAATGAAATCCATTGACACACTCTCCCACTTATGTTCTTAAATGGGAAAATAATTCAATAAACCTTTAGGATTAATATGCTCTAACTTGTTCTATTGACACACCATACACTCCCTCACATGTTGCAACACATTTTCCTTGAGACCCTTCCATGAGAACCTCTCTAATATGATTGTAAGTCTTGAAGTATCTAGGCTGCCCTACCTATGGTGTATCATGACTAGCCCTCATGATCTTCTCTTTAGGTGTGGACTCAAGGATTATTTTTATCTTTTCCTTGTAGAATATAATGTCATCCACCACTATATACTTGTCATCCTGAATGTGGACATCCATCAATTCACATGCAAACTTATCCTTGGAGTATTCCACCAGCAGGTGTGATTTCCAATTAGTTGAAATCTCCATAAGGGAACATGTTTTCGGTTTCCTGGAAAGGGTGTTAGCAATAATATTTTTCTTTCTCTTCATACACTCAATTTCAAAATTGTAATCCTACATCTTTCTAACCCATTTCTATTACAGGTCCTTTTGTTCCAATAAATACCACAAATTTTTGTGGTCGGTTCTAACAACAAATCTACCACCTACCAAATATTGTTTGAACTTCGTCAAAGAATGCATAATGGCAAGCATTTCCTTGTTGTAGATTGAGTAGAGCCTCTCTATTTCCCTGAAATTTCCACTCTCAAATTCTATTGAATTTATGTTGTACTTCAACATACCCCCTACACCCTCTCCCAAAGTGTCAAACTCAAGCATAAAGGGCTAGGTGAAGTCAGGAAGTGCCAATACTATACAAGTTCTCATCAACTCCTTAAGCTTGTAAAATGTTTGTTGAGCCTCATTTATCCACCTAAATTCCCCTTTCTTTGAAAAATTTGTTAAAGGTGCACCAAATTGTGAAAAACCCTTTAAAGAACATCTAGAAATACTACATAATCCAAAGAATCGTTGTAAATCTATAAGGGTGTTAAGAGGTGGTCGATCCAATATGGCCTGAATCTTTTCTTAATGTACTTGCACACCCTTTGCACTTATCACATGGCCTAACTATAAAATATTTTTCATTACCGAATTCACATTTTGACTTCTTAGCATACAATTATTGCTCCTCTATAACATCCAAAATCTCATTTAAATGCCTTAAGTGATCCTCCCATGTCTTGATGTAGATAAT
This sequence comes from Pinus albicaulis, assembly GCA_034641835.2. Classification (NCBI taxonomy): domain Eukaryota; kingdom Viridiplantae; phylum Streptophyta; class Pinopsida; order Pinales; family Pinaceae; genus Pinus; species Pinus albicaulis. Next base: position 1,746,085,390 of record CM076578.1, on the reverse strand, counting down.
GAGATCATCAAAGAACACCAAAAAAAACTTTCGCAACTGCTTGTTGAAGATGAGGTTTATGCAGGACTAGAAAGTGGCATGTGCGATGGTAAACCCATATGGCATGAACAAGAACTCATAGTTCCCATAATGACACTTGAAATTAGTATTGTGAACATCCTACCTCTTGAACCTAATTTGGTGATATCCCCATTGAAGATCAATATTCGAGAAGTATACTACATCGTGCAACTTGTCTGGCATCTCGTCAATCATGGGAATGGGATACATATTTTTTATTGTCTTATTTCTAAGAGCCTAATGGTAAATATAAATCCTCATGGTTCCAAACTTCTTCTTAACCCAAACTACCGACGAAGTGAATGGTTTAGAGTTGGGTATGATATTTCCCATCTCTAACAACTCCATAGTTGTTTTATCTATCTCGTCTTTAAAATTTTTCTGGTGTTTATATGGATTAGTTATGAATGGTTTTGCTCCTTCTTCTAACTCATTGGTGCACTCAAATCCTCTGGCATAAGTCCTCCCTATAGGTATCCCTCCAAAAAATTAGTAATCATTACTCATTAACAACTAAATGTCTTCATGATAACACTAGTTGTTATTTGAGGGTTTGTGTGCCATAATCAGAAACTTTGATTCCAAAGATACATTAGCATGAATGAATATGATTTCCATCCACATGGATGTAACAAACCTAGGAGCACCATTGGACATGCCTCTCAAAATTACCCTCTTACCATTTGATGCAATGAATTCCATCTCCATTGGCTAATAGTATTTCAAGTGTTTTCCTATACAAAAAAGCCACTTAACACCCAATATGACATTAATGTCCACTAGCGCCACCACATAGAAGTCATTAGTCATAGTGTAGTTACCCATATTTAACTCCAACTGTGGAACCCTTTTTGTGCAACTCATACCATACCCTTCAACCACCTTAACATTGAATCCCTTAAAGTTTTTTGTAGAAATTCCTCTGTTAGCTACCAAAGTCGATTCAATGAAGTTGTGGGTTCACCCACAATCAATCAAGATAGTGACAAATTGTCCCTATATTACTCCTCTAACCTTGAAAGTGTGGTATTTAGGAACACTTGATAGAACAGCTATAGTTCCATCCTTAGTCTCCACATAGGGCTCCTTAATATTTGTACTACTATTCTCATCATCCGAAGCATGTCCTGCCTCTTCTACCCCATCATTGTCTTAAAGCACCTCTATATAATGCACCTTTCCCTTCCCCTTGCACCTGCGACTCGGTTCCCAAGGATCCTTACAGTTAAAGAAGAGTTTCTTCCTTCTTAGTTCCTTTTGAGTCTCATCATCCAATTTTTCTTTCATAATCCACTCCTTCTGGAAGGGCTTCTTATATTTGTTTTTCTGAGGATGGAAAGGTTAGGGAGAATATTTATTCTTTGGTGCTACATCCTCCATGTCCTTGGTTATGATGATAAAATCCTATAGAGAATCTATTTTGAATTCCTTAACTCAACCACATAGGGATTTAGATAGTCCTTTAATGAATAACATAATCAACCCATGCTTTGACACATCTTTCACCATGATTGTGAGCCTATGAAAATCTGAATTGTAGCCATGTACTATACCTATATACTTAAGTTGTGCCAAACCTTTGAAATGTATCTTTAGGTCATTCTTATCAAATTGGTTAATCGACCTCTATGTGAAGTCCAGGTGTGAGGTAACGATAGAATGCCCCAAAATGAATATCCCATGGTACCACCACTCATGAGCCTCTCGCTCCAAATGAAGTGCAGAAAATTTAATGGCCTATAATTCCAACATAGAGTTGAGCTGGAAATAGGTGTCCAAGTTTTAAACCCATGCTTTAGCAATGCATTAGGATGAAGCATCAAAGGAAGGGATGGATAATTTCCCCAACTTCCATGGAAGATCATAATTTTGTGAGCCCATGTTGTACACTCTTGACATATTTTTTGTATTTGATGGTACAAAACACCTTTAAGGACATGATGCATGAAATTCCTCACCAAGAGCTTGATCCTCCCTTAAAATCAGAAAACCATTCACCTTGTCCTTACTGGCCTTGATTTCTTGTTGGTTGTTCCTTCAAGAATTGAGGTAATGATCTACTCATTATCTAAAGGTTATTTTGAATTAGGATATGGTTGTTTCTCCCTTTAGCATGCTTCCCATTGTTACCATTCAACCCTCTTAACTTATTATTGTTGGCATTGTTTTGTATCCCTTGACTGTTTGTTATAATTTGGGTGATGAACTAAACCAATTGTTGTTGGATCCTTGTAAGGTCATTTAAAATATTCATAGTGCTTCCATTAGGCTATTTGTTCCTAACCCCCATGTATTTCCCTGCTTTTGATTCTGAGTGAAGATGGTTATTTCCATTTCTTTGTCTCATGTAGGTGATGCATTCCCTATTCTATGGAAAGCATCAAGATAACATGCACTCATAGGCTAGTAGGAAAACCGTCTCCGATACCATTGTAAAATCCCCTACTAAAAGGACTTGCAATTTGTTTTTTTAACCTTACATAATTTTTTTCAAACACTTTACATGAAAAATCCCTTCCATGCTAAACAAATAACCCATCTGAAATATGACCAACAACATAGCAAGAAATTTTATCCAAAATGACATTTTTTTATTATTATTACCATGGTAAAATGCCATGATAGTTGTAAAACCCTTCTAGCACAATAACAATACAAGCAATATTTCATAAGCAATTTTTACAACAACAAACTTAACCAAATGATTTCTGTGAACTTGACACGATTTGGATGGAAAAATAGATGGAGATGACAACATTGAAATATCCCTTGAAAACTATTGTACGTGACTTTGCTAGGAAAAATTTATTGAGTTGATTCGACCTCCCCTTGAGATGCTATGACCCAAAAAATATGAGCTCGATTTTTTAAGTGAAATGCATTGAACTTGGACAGTAAAATAAAGATGAAACAAACCATAGAAAACCCTCATATTTTTCTAACATACTTATAAAATTATCCTCCCTTGTCTTCCATAAACTGTTGGTGGCTAAATTGACCCACAAAACCCCCAAAATTGTTGATCAAGACTAAAACACCCCTTTTGTTATAGCCACAACCTGTAATAGAGAGGTATGGACTCCATTTTTTTTTCTTATATGACATCAAAAGTATGGTACATCCTCCCTTTTTTGGCTCCCATGATTTATTGGATGGCCATGTTTTGGCCAAAAATATTAATCTCCTTATTTAATAATTAAGGTTTTGAAGAATCTAAGTGATTTTTCTTTCTAATCATTCAGGGTGGATTTGTTTCACCACTGAAATTGATTCTCTCTAGGGTTTCACCCCTTTCACTCAAAAGCTACAAGAGCTCTTGAAATCAACTTGAGGAAAAAGACTAATAATAATGAAAGAGTGAACTCCAATTTATTTTTTATCATCATAATACCATGGCTCTATATCATGGGCCATCATAATAATGCATGTCTTATTTTTATAACTTTCACCCAAATGACATTTAAATAATTAAATTAATTGATCCCATTTTTACCGACTATAGACTACGTGAATCAAATAGGTGACTAAGTCATTATTCATAAGTGATCATTCAGAATGGGATATTACAACATATTAAATAACTAAAACTTAACATACTTTTATTTTTAAAAGGGTGACCTCTAAATTGCTTCAGAGTTTAAATAATGTTCCCTAGGGATCCTTTCACCTTTAGTTTCTTTGTATTTAAAGAGTAAGCTTTGGATACCTAATGATATGTCCCTTGCTATCTTATTTTCCCTACATTTTTTATTGAATTTTCTTGCTTAAGTGGGTGGGGGTGAGTTGTGCAATGGCTATTTTTTCTTCTTCCCTATCGATCATGTGGAAGGGTCTACTCCCTTTTTACTGTCTTGCTCTTTCTCCAATATTGTGGTTGTTTTGGATCATTATAATTATTTTGTTGCTTTGATGTTGGAAGTTCCTCCTGCAGGGCTTGATGGGTTTTGTTTCTTTTGGGTTTGCTTCATGCTTCTATTAGGGATTAGAAGGTTTTCTCCAACTTTACAATCTTCCAATGATTTCTCTACCACCACATTTTCCTTCTCTAAATCCTTTAAATTTTCATGGGTTTCATCCACTTAATTTGTGATTTTTTGGTCCTTCTCTTTGCTAGCCTAAATGAATTATACTTTGGTTCATTGCATGGGAATAAAGGTTGTTTGGAAGGGGGTTGATCATCTTAAATATTTAGGTAATTTTTATAAAAATACGTAATTAAAAGAAAGATTTACAAGTTGACCAGAGAAAGAGGCAGGTTGAACGACAACCAGTGTAGCTAAGTTCCCACACATCGGGCCCAAACAAGAACACACAATGATGACAACTATTTAGTCAATTCAGTGTCCTGAATTGATAGCATAAATTATTGACCAGGGCTTGTAAACTGATGAGGTATACTTGCACTATATGTGCCTAAATATCCTTATTCTTATTTCATTGTTTTCAGTATTTTGTTGATGTTTTAGAGTTTTGTTATGTTTGAGTTTAAGTATGCTATTCTATGTTAAAAGGATGACATCAAATTTATGATAGAAAGGAAAGAAAAGAGAACCACAAACTCAAAACAGAGTATAATTGTAAATTCTATCCCTAATTAGGAAAATGATGAAAAAAAAAGAGCATTCTAATCCATGGATGTCCTAACTTGCAAATGAACATGAAATGTAACTCAAGACATTATATTTCAACCTGATCCTTTTAGTTAGAGGTTTGTTGGAATAGTTTGTAGAAGAGATTGAACTCCAATGTGATGAGGATCTTCCTAAAAACAGACATCAACTTAGAATATTATAGTGCAATCTTATTCATATGATAGAGATATTTTGGAATAGCTTGAGAAGAAAATTGCTATAATATGCTAAGGATTTCCTATGAATACTTGAAACTACTTATGAAATTATAACTAGATCTCGTTCATCAGCTAGAGATTTATAGGAACAGTTTATTGAAGGAGATTAGATATAATGAAATAAGGATCTTATAAACAACAAGTAACCCACAATATCACATTTAGGTCTTTTATGTGATTTAGAGATTTATTGGAACAATTTTGAGAAAAGACTGTTTGTAACAATATGAGGATCTTCTATCTAATTGCAGAACAGGAAATACAACCTAATTAACTCAACATCATACAACCAGATCTCATTCAGACAATAGTGATATGTTGGAAAAGCTTTTAAGAAAAAGAATGGTTGTAGGATAATGAGAATCTTTTAATCTAAATGACAAAAACTAAATTGCTGGTAACTCAAGATGTCACAATTAAATCCATTCAATGAATAGAGATATGTTGGAAAAACTTTAAGAAAGGACTAACAATAAAATCATGAGGATCTGTTAGTTAAACAAACAAAGAAAGACATGATACTAAAAGATATAAACTCAGAAAACTGTCTAAGTGCGAAATATAACAACACAAAATTAAAAGCTACTTATCTAGAAAGCATGTAGAAGCATCCTTAGATAGCAGGGGCCCTCTGCTATCAATTTGGGATAAAAATATTTAACTCCTCAAGTTTGTCTTCAATACAGCATCAAAGTTATGCTTCTTCTTATTATCAAAATTCTTCGAAATAGAGTATGATAGTATTGGAAAATAAGAGTTAACTTGTTTTCTCAGTCTCACCGAGCTAAATTTATAGGCAATTACATAACTGATATTGAATGAAAGTAAGCACAGGTGTATTCTAAAGTCAAAATCAAACTGAAACTCCTTTCTAGGACTCGTGATTTGCTGAAAGAAAATCAAGAGTCCTTATCCTTATAGAAATCTACTTCTCGGACTTTTGGTTTGACCACGTGCATAAGAATCTCTAGTTTTTGATTCAGCCTTCGTGGATGACAAGGAACAATGTAGGAAAGATTTAGAATCTAACCATATAATCCTTTTCTTCATATGACACCTGTAATATGTTCAAACACCAAAATGGCTACGGAATGTGCAACTGGCTACAGAATGACTGCATTCTGTAGCTAAAACTGCTCAGAAATCATTAAGACAACAAAACCACAAAAGTACAACAAGTTAGTCCTTGCATGTATTCCTTAAGTGATTTTAATCATTCTTATTGATCTTTTAGGTATATAAATGACAAAAGGAATGATAAGATGAAGTGGAATTTTGCAAAGGAGAAGACACTTTTAGGGCTCAACATACCCCCACTGCAAAACTTTTGCATGTCCTCATCCAATTTCATTCCATTTGTACTGATACCTCTGCAAGAACATCTAACCTTATTTTTATTCTTCTTCTGGTAGTTAATGCCATCCTGGGTTTCCTTATGAGTGTCTTGAACTTCAGGTTAATGAGTGCCCTGTTCAATTTCTTGTTCCTTTTCTTCAACTTCTTGTTTGTTTTATATAATCCTTCCATTTTCTGAGAGAGTGTGTTGTTAATGCTGCCTTTCAATTTAACCTGCTCCCTTAGAATTTCATTTTCATTCTTAATATGGTTATTCAATATCCCCAATTCATAATTGTCTCTTTTTAATTTTTCAATTGGAGGTTCTTGTGGACTGGGGGATCTTTCTTTGTTCTCTGAGGCTTTTCTCTCTAATGATTCCACATGGTCATAAAACTGCTGCTGAGCTGGATCTACATCTGGGGTTCTACCAGAGTTTTCTTCATATTGGTATATAGGAGATCTGTCAACTGGGGTCTAAATTGGAACTTCTTCTTCTTCAATGTTTATGATTTCAGTTCCTTTAATGCATGTATTTTTCACCATGCCCTTAAGCCTTGAGCTTCTTCTCAATTTGGGTGGATTTTCATTTTTTACATCATCTTCTTCAACATATTCATTTGTTAATTCCTCCTTCCTTTTATTCCTGAGTTGTTTCCTAATTTTTACCAACTTCTTAGAGATTATTTCATCACTGTCTTCCTGTTTTGATACATTAGGCTTGATTTCAACAGTTTTAACATCTTTTCCTCTCCTACTTCTTCTCACAGGTTTTTCTTTAGACAATGTTTCTCTAGGTTCTTCAAAATGGTTCCTTAGGAGGAATTCATCCCAATTATCTCCTATCTTCCTCAAAATGAAACTCAATTAACATTTTAATTAAGCCATGATGATGTAAGGTAGTCTCTAAGAACTGAAGCCTTTTCTGGACATTTGAAGACATCCTTTTCAAACTATTAAGTAGGAAAAAGGGAAGATTTATTTCTTCATCTAGAAAATTCATCATGAGTCTAATGTGATAAACATATAAAGTGCCAAATCTGCCTTCATAGGTTATGAACTTTTGTAAAATTAATAGCATATTCCTCCATTTATTCCTCAAACCTGAACTAGGAATACCTTTCTTAAACACTGTAGTGTCCATACCTGGGTTTTTCAGCATCTGTCTCTAAGCCTCATTATGAAATTCTTTGTTTTTAAACTAACGTTCTCCTTGTCTTGGCAGCTCTGTTGCTTTTGCTATAATGACTCTATGATGGAGAATTTGATATTCCCTATCTCTACTTCTGCTCCATTGAACGATCTGGCAAATGAATTTGTGATTTCTTTATGAAATCCATTAAACTTCTCTATAAAGCTCAGCTGTCCAGCCTATTGCAATAACCCTTTAATCTAAGGGTATCCTTCTAAAACTTAGTTCCAATTGGCTCCGACCTTACAATAAGCCCCATTTCTGCTTGATAAAAATTTCTTCCTTTCTCTAGCTTCAATTCACTGTTATTTTCCTGTTCTTCTGTAAAAAGCAACTGTGAAGGGTTGTCTTACCCTAAAATGACTTCTCTGCAGGTGAGGATTTGGCTACGGAAAGAAATAGCAGTGAGTGGATGTGAACAAAATAGTGTAGTGGTAAATCATGAGGATAATCGGGTGTAAGAGTTTGATATGGGATGAATGACCGCGAAGAAATCTTATGAAGAGTTCAAAAATCATCAATGAATGCCATGGTCTGATGACGTGACCTAATAGGTCACTTCTAGGTTCTGACTGTTAACTTCTAATTAATGATGATTTGTTATGGAGCGGGATGAAAGGGATTTGGTTGAGGAATGTTTATGGTAGGGGTTTGATCAATTCAAATCATAAAATAACTTAGGAAAACATATGACCTAACCACATTATACCTTTAATGATTTGCTATCAAAAATAATTTCATACAATTTTACCTTAGCCATTTTTGAATTTTTGTTGCTTTGATGTGCTTTGTCTTTCATTTGGAAAATATTGATCTCTTAGGCTCCATAATATTCTTTGACTCATCCTCTGTTTGCTGGAGTAGGTTTTACAGAATCAATTGGCTGCAGAACAGGTAGCTACAGAATGTACCTGTAAAAACTCTGAAATATGGAATGGAATGAAGTGAAAATGTGGATGGAATGAAGTATGGAATGGAATGAGATGGATCATGAGTATGAAGTGGAATGAAATATGGATAAAGTGAGATATGGATGGAATGAATGAAATGGATCATGAATGTGTAAATTGAATCTGCAACTTATGATTTTATGATACTTAATTGCAGAAAATAACAATTTTTGAAAATCTAAAGTGTCAGAAGAACTCTGATTTTCACCTTAGATTTTGTGTATAAACATGCCAATCAATGATTGGTTTTCATGTTTATACCTTTTTTATATATTTTATTATTATTATTATTATTTATATATATATAGTTTTTTTATTTTATTTTTATTTTTATTTTATATATATGATTGAAGAAGAATACAATTAAGTTAGTGAAGAAGAAGGATTCTTCTTCACTAACTTCATATCAATGTTATCTTGAAATTTCTTGACAAATTCCTCTATTGAAAGTGGCTTATGATACAATTTCAGTCTGTGTCCATTTACAAGAAAGGATACCTTTCCTTCATCTATTGTCCTGATTTTTATTGCTCCATTTTCAAAGATTTTCACAATCTCATATGGCCCAAGCCAATGAGTCTGAAATTTACCTGAAAAATCCTTGAACTTTGAATCAAATAAGAGTGCCCAGTCACCTTCTTTAAATTTCTTTTCCTTGATGTACTTATCATGCCATCTAGTCCTTTGTTGTTGGACTATGCTTTTTCTCTGGACTGCATCTTGTCTGATCTCATCCAATTCAGTGATATGCTCCAGTCTGTGCTTCTCTGCTTCTGTTAGATCAAGTCCTAACTGGACTGCCATTTTGAAAGTTTGGATCTGAAACTCTATGGGAAACAAGACTTCTTTTCCATAAACAAGTTCATAAGGAGTGTGACCTGTTGTGTTTCTCCATGTAGTTCTATAGGCCCACAAGGCTTCAGGAAGCCTTTCTGCCCAATCTCTCCTGTGTAAATGAACAGTCTTTGTTAGGATCCCTTCAATGACTTTATTGGTAGATTCCACTTGACCATTTTCTTGTGGATGGTAGGGAGTAGATTAGGGAGTAGATTTTCTGTGTCTGATTTTTTACTTTTCTACTATTTTCTCCACTAACTTTGATGTGAATTGAGCTCCTTGATCTGTAAAAATTTCTCTTGGGACACCAAAACGAGTAAAAATATCCTCAAAAAGAAAATTGACTACAGATGATTCAGTAGCAGAAAGTAATGGTTTGGCCTCTACCCATTTGGTAACATAATCAGTGCAAACTAATATATATTTCTTTTGTCTTGATGGAGGATTAATAGGTCCTACAAAATCCAAATCCCATTTCTCGAAGGGTTCAATGTGTACCTTAGGTTGCAGTGGCATCTCACCTGAAGGAGAAGGTTTCCCTACCCTTTGGCAACTGTCACACTTTTTAACATACTCTTTAGCATCCTTAAAGAGGGATGGCCAATAATATCCTAAATGAAGGATCTTATAAGCTGTCTTCTTATCAGCAAAGTGTCCACCACATGGTTCATCATGACATGCCTTGAGAATCTTAGGCATCTCATCTTCTCAAACACATCTTCTGATGATGAAATCTGGACCTGTTTTGTATAACTCATTAGAAATCCATGAATATTTTGCACTGTCATAAATGATATTTCTTTTATCTCTTGTATTCATAATTGAAGGAAATTTTGCTGAAACTAGATAGTTAGCAATATCAGCAAACCAAGGAGTTTGAGTGGTAATTGCAAAGAGATATTCATCAAGGAATTTGTCTTCAACTGGAGTATTGTCTTTAATGTTTTGGAGTCTAGATAGGAAATCAGCTACTGTATTTTGTTTCACAGGCCTATCTAGAATGGTGATGTTAAACTCTTGTAAAAGCAATAACCATCTTGTGACTCTGCCATTAGTAATTGATTTGTTCATTAGGTACCTAATTGCAGAATGATCTGTGTGAACAAAAGTTTCATAGCCTGTTATATAGTGTCTAAATTTATTTACGGCATGGACAACAACTAAGAACTCTTTTTCAGTTATAGTATAATTCAACTCTGAAGGAGTCAAATTTTTACTTGTATAGTAGATGGCATAAGGAATTAGGTCCTTTTGTCCCAGTACAGCTCCTAAAGTTGTATCTAAGGAATTTGTTGAAATATGAAAAGGTAATTTCTAGTTAGGTCCCCTTAAAATAGGTGCTTCAGAAATTTTTGTTTTCAGGGTTTCAAAGGCTAATTGGCAGTCAGGATTCCAATTGAATTCACGGTCCTTGGTAAGTAATTTGAAAAGTGGAGATACTATCTTGGTGAAGTTTTCTATGAATCTCCTATAATACCCTGTAAATTCTAGAAAACTCCTAACATCTTTTTGACAACTTGGAACTAGTAGTCTGGAGATGACTTCAACTTTTGACTTATAAAATTTGATCCCCTCTCCTGAAATGCAATGTCCTAGAACAATCCCTTCAGTAAACATCATAAAACACTTTTCATGACTTAATGAAAGATTTGCTTCTTTAAATCTCTTTAGAAAATTTTCCAAGTTTGCTAAGGCTTCTTCAAAGGTGTTTGCATAAACTGTGAAGTCATCCATGTATACCTCTATACAGTCATGTATTAGATCTGAAAATATTTCTAATACTGCCCTTTGGAATGTTGCAGGTGCATTACTTAATCCAAATGGCAATACTTGGTAGGCATAGGTACCCCAAGGACAGGTAAATGTGGTCTTCTCTTGATCCTTAAGTGCTACTTGAATTTGATTATAGCCACTGAACCCATCCAAAAATAAAAAGTACTTATTGTTTGCTAATGTGTCTAACACCTGATCTATGAAAGGTAAGGGAAAATGGTCTTTAAGAGTAGCTTTGTTTAGTTCTCGGTAGTAAATACATACTCTCCATTTTCCATTCTTCTTGGGTACAATCACCAAAGGAGAGACCCACTGACTATCTGAAATGGGATAAATAAAATTGACATTTAATAATTTCTGCAATTCTTCTTTAACAATCTCCCTAAGGTTTGGATTCATCCTTCTCTGAGGTTGTCTGATTGGTTTACAATTTTCCTCTATATAGATATGATGAGTGCAAGTCTTAGGATTGATCCCTTTCATGTCAGTGTACTCCCAAGCATATGCAGAAGAGTGTCTCTGTAATGTTTTGACTAGCTTTTCCTGTTGAAATTTCTCTAGGTTTTTGTTTATGTTTAAAGTTTTTCCTGGGAATATTTCAATTGCAGAGCTGCCAAATTATTCCATGGAGTAAAGATTCTTGATGATAATAGCTCAATGTTAGATTCTTCTTGAAATTGTTCATATTTAAATTCTGAAGAAGATTCATAATTTTCCAAAGTATTCAGAATCTGACTATCTTCACTAATTTTTGAAATAGTGAAGAGAGGTTGTATATCTTCTTCATCATCAATCCACTGAGTATCATCTAATTCTGTGATTGTTCTTGTTAGAGGATACAAGGTAAATTTCTTGGTTTAACTTCCATCAGAGATGTACATATCACCAGATCTACAGCTAATGAAAGCATCAGCTGTAGCTAACCAAGGTCTTTCGAATATAATAGGATGTCCTCCTAGATCATTTTTAGGAGTTAGGATCATGAAATCCACAGGATACTCCCAAGAATCTAAGGACACTGGAATGTCTTATAATATCCCATCTAGTTTGATCACAGATCTATCTGCTAATTGTAGCAGTGTGGGTGTAAAAAGAAGATTAGGAAGTTTTAATTTTTCCATGATTTGTATACTCGTGATATTGATTGCTGCTCCTAAATCAATAAGTGTGTTTTGGATTTCAATTCCATTGATGTGTATTCTGACGACTGGATTTTCTTGGGTCTAGATACTTAGGAATGGCAATCTTACCCATCATTATATCTGCTATATTTCCTATTAGTTGTATTTTCTTTATCTCCTTTATTCTTTTTCCTATTTTTTTCATACTCAACTCCTTTATTGTTTTTTCTAAGATTGGAATTTCCTTGATAGCTTGTAATAATGAAATCTTAATACAAACATTTCTTAACTTATCTAGGAAATCATAGTTAGGCATCATAATTTGTTTCTCTACACCCCTATCAATTTGTAATCTTTCTGGAAAAGGAGGTGTAGAAGTAGATGTTGATGGCTACTCTAATATAGGAGTTGAAATTATTGGTTCTTTCTGTTTTGATTTTTCAATATTTTAGTCTTGAAAAGATGTGCTTTCCTCAAGACTTTTATTTACCCGTAGAGACTCTTCCTCAGAATTTTTTTTCTCTTGTATAATTACAGAAGGTTTCTTCTTTTCAAGTATTCTTCCAGACTTAAGTTGAACATCATTAAGGTCTAAAGGAGTAATCAAATAGGTTGGGAATTGTTGAACTTCTATCATATATGTATTCTGGGGGTTTTTATTGTTGGGGTTTGGTATTGGATGGGCAGGCAATTGATTTTCTTTTTGAGGAAATGGTAATGGAAGTGGTGGATTTTGATTTTGGTTTTGATGTTGTGGATTTTGTTGAGGATTTTGTTGTGGGGGAAAGTTTGAATATGTTGGATATGAGGGATAAGAAGGTGGGTATTGATAATACTGGGAGAACCTTCCATAAGGATTTTGCGCTCCTTGTGCCCAAGGTTGAGATTGATTTTGAAATTGGGGCCAAGGTTTCTGCCAAGATTGCCAATTTGGTGGGGGTTGATTATACATTTGATTATTAAACCCTTGTGTCTGGGGTCCCTACCAAGGTCTTCTAGAGACAAAATTAAGAGATTTTGTGGAATTTGTGGGTGTTTCTTCTTGAAAGACTACCTTAAGACCAGGGAGTGAAGGAAAACTCTTGATCTCATGTTTTTCTTAACAAATTGCACAAGTCTCTATTAATTTTGCATCTAAAGGACATTCTCTTAGGGCATGCTTCTTCCTACATTTGGGACAAAAGATTTCTAAGGCATCAGTTTTAGCTTTTTGCTTGTTTTGTAACTTAAGGGTGTCTATTTGTTCACTAAGACTCCCTAGAATGTCAGATTTGAATTCATCAAGTATATTACCTATTTTTTCCCTACTTACTGTTCCAGCTGCAGATTTACTTGCCCTTGCAAGAGCAGGGTCTCTTGGTCCTTTTAGAATTTTAGATTTTCCTCTTGAAAGATTGATACATAATTCAGCTATATCAGGTAATGGAAGTTGAGATATGTCCCCTTTTCCCATCATATTGAGGATATCTATCCATTCATCCCTAATTTTTTTCAACAAGAGAGCTTTCAAATTTTCTTGATCTAGGGTTTCCATTTTTTCCCTCTTGATGTTATAATTGAATCTTTCCAACAAGTCTTCCAGATTTTCATCCTCTTTTTGCATCATCTTGAACACTTCTTCCTTATGGTTGACTAGTATACAGTAATCCAAGTATCTCTCTAGAAATGCTCTCCTCATATCATCCCATGTCCTAATAGACCTAGTGATTAAGCTCATAAACCATTTTAATGTTGCTCCTTTCAATGTTGAAGGGAACAGTTTAAGTTTCTGAGCATCTTGTAGATAATCATAGGTTCTACATAGAACTTCAAATTCAAATAAGAAGGTTTTAGAATCCTCACTTTTTAGTCCATGAAAGTTTGGAAGAATAGAAGGTGAAATGTTTTTCATAGTTGCATTAGTCTCTTCATCTACTATAGGGAATCCAAAAGAGCTTCCAGTTCCCCTTCTACCTCTTCTTCCTTCTACATTTCCTCTACCTCCTTCTGCATTTCCTCTACCTCTTCCTCTGTCTCCTCCTCTTCTTCTACCTCCTCCAAATAGTGTATGTTCTCCATTAAAGACTTTCCCTTCCCCTTCTTCTGCCATGATAGACTCTTCTGAACTGATATAGGGTTCAGTTGGAAGAGCTAGTTGTTCTACTAGTTCTTCTATTAAGGGTATATTGAAGAAATATTCCTCTTCTTCCTCTTCACTAGGGATTTGTAATTCTTCTGCTGGAATATATTCCCCTGTGGAAGTGAAAAAGGTTATCCCTTCTGTAGGAGTCCTTAGATCTTCTTCCTCTAGAATTACTTTAGTGGATGAAGTGGGGGATCTTCCTGATGGGATATCTGATCTTGAGACTTCTGGAAGCCTATGACCAGTATAGTATGGAATGTGAGTTTGGGTTGGAGGTGTGCTACTTCTTGGTCTTGGTGGAGTGAGTGGAGTTGTGGGAATTAAACTTCTGCCTCTTACAAATCTACCCCTAGAATCTCTTTCTCTACGCATATCATTGTTTTTGGGAAATAGGAAATAAGGCTATCTAGTTATACCTCCCCGGAAACGGTGCCAAAATGTTTAGTCAATTTAGTGTCCTAAATTGATAGCATAAATTATCAACCAGGGCTTGTAAACTGATGAGGTATACTTGCACTATATGTGCCTAAATATCCTTATTCTTATTTCATTGTTTTCAGTATTTTGTTGATGTTTTTGAGTTTTGTTATGTTTGAGTTTAAGTATGCTATTCTATGTTAAAAGGATGACATCAAATTTATGACAGAAAGGAAAGAAAAGAGAACCATGGACTCAAAACAGAGTATAATTGTAAATTCTGTCCCTAGTTAAGAAAATGATGAAAAAAATAGAGCATTCTAATCCATGGATGTCCTAACTTGCAAATGAACATGAAATGTAACTCAAGACATTATATTTCAACCTGATCCTTTTAGTTAGAGGTTTTTTGGTATAGTTTGTAGAAGAGATTGAACTCCAATGTGATGAGGATCTTCCTAAAAACAGACAACAACTTAGAATATTATAGTGCAATCTTATTTATATGATAGAGATATTTTGGAATAGCTTGAGAAGAAAATTCCTATAATATGCTAAGGATCTCCTATGAATACTTGAAACTACTTATGACATTATAACTAGATCTCGTTCATCAGCTAGAGATTTATAGGAACATTATTTTGAAGGAGATTAGATATAATGAAATAAGGATCTTATAAAGAACAAGTAACCCACAATATTACAATTAGGTCTTTTTTGTGATTTAGAGATTTATTGGAACAGTTTTGAGAAAAGAATGTTTGTAACAATATGAGGATCTTCTATCTAATTACAGAACATGAAATATAACCTAATTAAATCAACATCATACAACCAGATCTCATTCAGAAAATAGTGATATGTTGGAAAAGCTTTTAAGAAAAAGAATGGCTGTGGGATAATGAGAATCTTTTAATCTAAATGACAAAAACTAAAGTGTTGGTAACTCAAGATGTCACAATTAAATCCATTCAATGAATAGAGATATGTTGGAAAAACTTTAAGAAAGGACTAACTATAACATGATGAGGATCTGTTAGTTAAACAAACAAAGAAAGACATGATACTAAAAGATATAAACTCACAAAACTGTTTAAGTGAGAAATATAACAACACAGAATTAAAAGCTACTTATCTAGAAAGCATGTAGAAGCCTACTTAAATAGCAGGGGCCCTCTGCTATCAATTTGGCATAAAAATATTTAACTCCTCAAGTTTGTCTTCAATACAACATCAAATTTATGCTTCTTCTTATTATCAAAATGCTTCGAAATAGAGTATGACAGTATTGGAAAATAAGAGTTAACTTGTTTTCTCGGTCTCACTGAGCTAAATTTATAGGAAAATACATAACTGATATTGAATGAAAGTAGGAACAGGTGTATTCTAAAGTGAAAATCAAACTAAAACTCCTTTCTAGGACTCGTGATTTGCTGAAAGAAAATCAAGAGTCCTTATCCTTATAGAAATCTGCTTCTCGGACTTTTGGTTTGACCATGTGCATAAGCATCTCCAGTTTTTGATTCAGCCTTTGTGGATGACAAGGAACAATGTAGGAAAGATTTAGAATCTAACCATATACTCATTTTCTTCAGATGACACCTGTAATATGTTCAAACACCAAAATGGCTACGGAATGTGCAACTGGCTACAGAATCACTGCATTCTGTAGCTAAAACTGCTCAGAAATCATTAAGACAACAAAACCACAAAAGTACAACAAGTTAGTCATTGCATGTATTCCTTAAGTGTTTTTAATCATTCTTATTGATCTTTTAGGTATATAAATGACAAAAGGAATGATAAGATGAAGTGGAATTTGGCAAAGGAGAAGACACTTTTAGGGCTAAAAAACAACCAATTTCGGAAAACACCCAACACAAAACCCTAAACCTATTGAATTTTCTTTGTATTAAATTTCCCACCCATCACGAAAAGTAGCTCCACCAGCATAACATATGTCGTACCACTTTTATGGAATGGACCACGTGATTTGTGATCGTTGCATGCCATCAGAGTCAGCATATGTTCTTCTTTGAAGGAAACATTCTTGAAGAAGTAAATGAGTACAAATAACTCGGAATTGATTTCAAAACAAACTTAATTGGGAGGACTGCAGAAAGAAGAAAATATTAGGAGGGTGGAAATAATTATATGCTCTTCAAAACAGATGTAGAGAGGCAGATTTATGGGATTGGAAAAAAAATTAAACTGTTTTTTGGACTCCTAGTTTGTCCAGTGATGCTATATGGGTGTGAATTGTGGGCTAGCAGCACCCCTGTCTCAAAATGGAAGAAAATTGAGAAAATCCAAAAAACCTTGATCATGAGTAAGTTCAAAATAAAAAGTTCGATACATTATGAGATAATGTTGAGTGAAAGAGGAGAAACTCCCATCGAAGCAATTTCTATGGTGTAGCTCATAATATATTTAAAAATAATTGAGCAAATGGGAGTAGGTAGATGGCCTAATGTTATCTTCAAGGAAGGCATGAGTAAAAGAAAGAAAACATGGATGAGACAAAACTACACATGGATTAAAAAATGGAATATCTACCTCAATGCTTGTTCCACAAATAGCAAGGAGCTAAAGAATTTTTTTATGGAGAAGTTTCGTAAATAGGTGTGGGGAAAAGAGTTGGGTCGAAAGAAGTACTACATTGAAGAATTTAACCCTATGTATGATCTCCAACAAAATATTACATTGGAGCTAACATTCCGTGGAGGGAAAAGGTTCTTATTTCTCAATTAAGAACCAACTCGCATCAACTTCGGTGTGAAACAGGATGGTGGAAAAGGCCTAAAGAAGCTTGGGAAGAACGGGTGTGTACATTTTGCACGTCTGGGCCAGTGGAATTGGAAAAACATTTGATTTTGGAATGTGATGCATTTAAAGACATCAGAGAAAGTTATGGGTATATGTTAGCATCATTTTCTTGGAATTGTCTTTTTAGTGATGGGATTGTTGGAAGGTTGGGCCAGCTCATCATCAATTTGAATAAGAAAAGGACTAAAATGAAAAAGGAGAAAACCAGGGAACTCATAGTCCCATAGACTATTTTTAGTCTCATGGACGTTAAAATATCATTTCATTTCATTACATACATTTCATATGGCTCCATCTAAAGTTTTAAAATTCACATAAAATACCATTACACCGAGAAAAATTATCAACATACATCAACAAGAACACACAAAAAACATGAATATTGTCAAAACAAATGGCACATAAAATACCATTTCACTAGAATTGGTTATTAACATGTAAGGAGCCTTGTGATGATAGTCAGGTTCACCAAAATGTATATGTGATTTAGGGAATGATATCATGCTATTATTTTCATTTTTAACAATAAATACGTGTTATATGGTATTTTAGTCTTGTTATTTAAATTGGAAATTATATTTTTGGAAAAATTGTATAAAAAATTATAATTTACATTAGTCAATACTAAATTAATAATGGTTAATAGGAAATTCCAATCATATAGTCTTGCTTTGGAAGGAAATTGAGATGTGAAGTGCATAAATCAATTTTTTGTTGAGGCATAAAGATGTGCATAAATTTTAGTGGGTAGTAACTATTAGTAGGTCTATACATATACAATTTTACTCCTACATAAGTTTTGAGGAGAATATAAATAATAACGGGAAGTACTTCCTCGCAAGTATATTTATTTACATCATATTCCTATACATTTTTTATGCAAAGCCTCACTTAAATTATGGCGGAATGCAAAGACATACTTAAATTATGGCAGAAAGTAACTGATGGTAAATATGTTATTTATTATCCTACGACATGTAGGTATTACGCCCTTAGTAAGCCTTTGAATATTAATTAGTTTTCTATTTAACTAAAAATTAAGTAGCATTTTCTAAAGTTTTTTTTTGTTGTCTATGATCCTCCAGGGTTGACCTGTGGATTGAGGAGCCACTGCCAAAGGGCATCTAGGTCACTCGGGGATCAGACCCAGCTTAGGCCACACCAACACTAAGTTGACTAGTTTTTTTAGCATGTATCCTCCCCCTAGCACATGGCACAACCACCCCCCATGATTTTTAATCCTGGGTAGCGTTTCAAACGAGACCCATCCTTAACCGATTGTACTAGTGGGACTTGATGTAGCATTGTTTAAAGTTAACATTATAAAAACATATATATATTTTTTTCTTGCATTTCATTGGTTATCAATTTTCATATCTTATTGGACAATGCCTCCATTAAGCAACCCAAAAGTATGAGGGTCGCATCACCAGTGTAGTCCTTGGCTGATAGTAAAATATGAGTGACAAGTTTCATTTGTAGGTTCCAACTAAATCACCTTGAATAACTCACATTTTTCCAGAGAATAGTTGGATATCGACTTACATGTTTACATACGACAACGAGCTAGGCATCTTCAAGCAAATTTTCGTACTCGGTGCTACAAAGCAACTTTTACCTGTGGAGGATTCGGTCATTGCACTATGGGTAGACTATAGAATATATTAAACTTCTCCTAAGATTTTTACTAGAGGGTTTTATAATAAATATCTGGTTTTAGATAAAAACCATGACAAATGGTTAATTGAAAGATATAATACTTTTAAATATGGATTCAATTCTTGGAAATATAAATAATCAATTTATTTTGAAACTAAATATTTTATTTATATTAATATAACCATGACAAATGGTCAATTGAATGATATAATACTTTTAAATATGTATTCAATTCTTGGAAATATAAACAATCAATTTATTTTGAAACTAAATATTTTATTTATATTTATTGATTTATGTATATTAATATTTTCAATTCCTTTACAATTTTCAATATGTTTTATTTTATGAGTTATATTATGAAAAAAAAACTTGTGAAATAAAACCAAAAACACATTTTATATATATATATATATATATATATATATATATATATATATATATATATATATATATATATATATATGCAATGTGTTTTTGGTTTTATTTCATCGGTTTTTCTTTTATGTCTTGTATGCAATGTGCTTTTGGCTTATTTCATGTCTTTTTATTACGTATTTTGGTTTTAACATTATCATCATATTATTACATAGGGTATACACATAATTTTAGCTATATTTATCATCATATTATTATTCCATGCCATGGTAGGACTCTAGCAATGGATTTTCTTGTTGACCACTATTAGTTTAGCATTGACCAATCCAAATTTTAATGTTTAGCTTTGAAAAAAATATATTTATTTTTCAATATTATTGAAAAAAATAATTTTCAAAGATTTGATTGGACTATAACTTTGAAGGTATTATTGCAAGGCCATGTGGATAATTGCATAATATTTTTTTGCCATAATTTCTGGATGTAGTTGCAATATTTATGCCATGATTTTTAAATATTTGTGCAATGATTTTTCATTGTTAAGCTTCATAATTAAAATCCTTGAAAATAGATCATACTCACACCAATAACCTTTTTACCATCAATTATGACCCACCATAATTTAAAAAAGTATTTTCATAAAAAATGAATAGAAACAAGATGGAAATAAATATACCTACTAGGAGTTACTACCTACCATTATTTTTGTTTTCTCCCATGCTTTAACATGTAGGAGTAAAAGTGCAAATGTGCCAACTTAGTAGTGGTTACTACCCACCAAAAAATTATGCAAGTCCTTATCCTTAGTAAGAAATTCACTTTTCTACTTCATGTACCATCCTAGATCCATCTTAACTCCGGATCTATCAAGCGCCGAGAGGTATCAAATCTCTCAAGGTGAAAATATTTTTTTTTGAGTGCAAAACTTGAGGAAAGGTTTGCATCTCGAGAGATTTGATCCTTCTCAGCACTTAACAGATCCAAAGTTAATATGGATCTAGATTTGTTTCAGTCATGTGTGACCAAGGTAAATCTATCGAACATATGATTAATTTTATCAATAACATGTAAATACATCTAATATTAATATAATCATTTTAAATATGCTAAAAATGTATGAGATTTATCTCGTAATTTTAATTTTAAATTTGCTTAGTTACCTCAGTTTGTTGAGATGATAAATATTGTTAATAACTTTAACGATGAAATAAAAAATTTGAATGCAAAGTGACAATGTAATAGTGTTGAATGATAGAAAATGTGAATAATAAGAATGTAGTCAATTACAAAGAGTCTTCATTATGATCAATCTCAAGCTATTTTCTTCTACTATTCATATTGTCAATCTTGTTAGTTTTGTCATCTTTTCATATCGACTAATATATGAAAATGATAGTTGAAATCACAAACCATTTAAATCTTTAGCTCGAGCTATTGTAGTAAACATCATACCTTGTCTCTCTTGCTCTCCAATATTAATAAGTTGAATTGTTATAACACAAAAATAAATGTACATTGTCAATAATTTTTTGTGCTTACACTGAAATCAATGCAAATTGTTAAACAAATCACTTTAAAATTAACGTATCATATACATCCAATTACATCAAATCATAAATCAACATCAACATTAAAATCAATGCATCTAAAGAAAGCAATAAAATAAGATTATAAAACAACATCTAAACTAAAATCAATGTATCTAATGCAAGTAATAAAATATGATTAGAAATCAACATCTACACTCAAATCAATGCATCTAGTGCAAGTACCCCTGATGGGGGTGATCAAATGCTGGTGCAAATGTCATACGAGCAACCCTCGGGACCTGCTCTTGCTCCACACGCACATTAACTCTCCCTCATGCGCAATTTGTGTATTCACTCTGCTTATATGAAGGAGGATATTTATCTCTCTGTGGATAAACTTGGAGGCTGGCTTGGGTCGTGGTTCAGTTCAGAAGCTTGAGCGATGAATTTTAATAGGGAGGATAAGTGAGGTGTCTAGGTCTGGATCCATGGCAGCTCCTGTGGTTTCGGCCTTGGTTGAGAGGCGCATTGGAGTTCATAAGCTCTGCAGTGTGGTTTGGGTTCTATCATTACATTTTTCCTTGGGACCTAGGAAATTGAACGGGTGAGGAACCGATTCAGCTTTAAGAATTAACCTGTTATTGGCTCACACTCAGCTTCCTCCCTCTGGGCCTTCAATTTTTAGAGTGGGGTAGGAATTTTGTGTTTCTAAATTCTTCAGCTTGTATTTATACTTCGAATATTTCCTATCTGGTGATTTGTGGGTGCGTGGTCTTAGGCTGTACGTGGTCACTTCTAGGTGTCTCCTTGTGTGAGGGTGTCTTTGGGCTGATTGGAGGGTGATCATTGTGCTCTTTATTGTTTAATTTTGGTTGCGCTGTCTATGGTGGAGGGATATTTGGGTGGTGGACGTGGTATTTACCAATCAACCTTCTGGTCTGGGAGGCTTTTTGTTTGTCTTGCTCCGGAGGACGGGTGGCAGGTGCACCAATGCAGTCTTTTCATTTGGGGTGGTCTTGTGGTTTTGGTATTTGCTTTGTGCATTGCAGGTGTTCCATTGTTGTTCTCTTAGGGGCTTTCCTTTTCCAGAAGGTCAACTCAACCCTCTTCTCCATGCCCTGCCAACAGGGTCGCCCTCATTGCAGGGGTGGGCAGCAAATTCAGAGGAGGCATTCTGAGCCCAGTCATAGCATGTCTTTGGCCAACTCGGTTAGATGGAAATTTGATGATATTGAAAATCTCTCTGCATCTCGTTTGCCTAGTCATGTTGTAGCTCTTGCCACCATGGAATCTATTGCTGAACAACTCCGACTTATCCAAATTAATATGGATATCCTTAGGGACCAAAGGTATGAAGGCAGAAGCGAAATCATGGCTTACTTCAATGACATTCAATATAGCCAGAATGAAATTCTGGAGTAGTTGGACAACCTCCGTTGCAATCACCATCGCACAAATGAACACCTTCGTAGCTTGGAAGCGAGGGTGAAGCATATCGATTTCCATATGCATGATTGAGTCGGTTTCTTTGCAGCTCCCCCTGTACTCACTCCTCACCCCCCTCCTTGATATGCTACTGTCAGCTATGGTTTATTTTTTGTTTACTTAAGTTATGCTAAGGCTAGAAATCCTCCCAGAAACAATTTTTGTAAGTTATCTTTTATGGTATTTTTAGTCCCCAATATCAAAAAATTTGGTCGGAATGAGAGAGCAGGCACTGTCGAGACGAATTATGAAAGTTGTGCTTTGTTGAAAATCTAATGAAAGCAATTTTGAATGACAAAAACAAATTCATCTAGTGCAAGTAAGCAAATAAGATTAGAAACCAACATCTACATTGAAATTAATGCATCTAGTGCAAGCAATCAAATAGGATTAGAAATCACCATCTACACTAAAATCAATGCATTTAGTGCAAGAAATCAAATAGGATTAGAAATCATCTACATTGAAATCAATACATCTCGTGCAAACAATCAAATATAATTAGAAATCAATATCTACATTGAAATTGATGCATCTAGTGCAAGCAATCAAATAAGATTAGAAATCACCATCTACACTGAAAACAATGCATTTAGTGCAAGCAATCAAATAGGATTAGAAATAATGTACATTGAAATCAATGCATCTAGTGCAAGTAATCAAATATTATTAGAAATCAACATCTACACTAAAATCAATGCATCTAGTGCAAGCAATCAAATAGCATTAGAAAACCCCATCTACATTGAAATCAATGCATCTAGTGCAATAAATCTTCTTCCCTCTCCCCTCCCCTCCACATATATCTATATCTCCCTCCATATATCCTTATTTGTCTCTCTATCTCACCCCCACAAACACACACACTCTCTCACTCCATATATATCAATCTCTATGTCCCTCCCTCCCTCTCTCCATCTCTCTCTTCTTCCTTCTCTTCACCTTCCATCTATATCTCTATCTCCCTCTGTCTCTCTATATCACCCCCAAAACATACACTCTCTTACTCCAATATATCTATATCCCCCCCCTTCCTCTCTCTCCCCCCCCTCCCTCTCTCTCCCCCACTTTTATCTCTCTTCCCTCATGTTGTCCTCTCTCGCTCTATCCCTATCCACCTTTCTCTTTGTATGTCCTTCTTCTTACCTCCCTCTCTCTCCCCCTCCAAATCCATATCTCTTTCCCTACCTCTCTCCATTCTCTCACATCCTCTCTCTCCCTTTCTCTCCCACCTCTCTCTCTCTCTCTCTTCACCCTTCAACTCTATTACTGTTATAGCATCATTTTTCACCCTCATGTGATTCATGATTGTCTTTATGGCCTTGGGCACCCATTCCTACAGACTTGAATAAAAGTTCATAAAAAATAGTGTTTAAAATCCCATACGCGGGTATGTCCAGAATTTTCCACGTGTATACGCGAGTCCATATATACTTTTCCGCGTATGCCTTTAAAATCATTAAAAAATATATAAAATTCCCTATTTTCGAGGTTGGGTTGATGGTTATTCCAGTAATTCAACCACCCCAACCCACGGCCAACTGTTTCCAACTGATTGAAACTACTTTGAGGGAGTATAAAAGCCTCTCATGTGCATGGCCTAAGGGAGAGAGAAATTTATAGACATTATACTCTGTTGGAGCCCCAATTCAAGTCTGATTTCCCGTGCCTCCTGCAATTTCCCAGATTTTACAGGAAACCCTTGTTTCCTGGAGATGTTCATAAGCTTATATGTCATCTCGTGTGCACAAGGCTTGAAAGTATCTTAGCGAGGCAAGGGCGGGACGGATCTGGATGACGGTCTGTTCGAAGATCGTGGAAGGATTCAGGTGATCTCTCCACTTTTCTGTTATTGTACATGCTATTCGTAATGAAGAAGAACCATCTTGTTCCCGAATTCACCTGTTAATATCTGCTTGCATATGTGAAAGGATTATTAATTAAGCATTTATTATTGTTTATATGGTATTTTGCATGGGTTACACTGACATTTAGGAGAAATATATGCTGTACAACTAGATTTCCGTGCACGTTCTTTCTTGATTTCCAGGTTGAAGAGGAAGAAGGGTTGCTGGGGGTTTGGACTCCACGGTATCTACATCAAACGTAGGATTACGGGTGAGTTCTACTATCGATGTTATCTAGTTTTTAGCGTACAAGTGTGGTTTTGTGAGTTCTTCTTGAATAGCATGCTCTGATCTGTGGAGGTTTTGACCCAACAAACCTCTAGGGATTTATTTCCCGAAACAATTACTATATGTCTCTCTCTCTCCTTCTCTCCCCCCTTCTCTCCATATCTCCTTATTTGTCTCTTTATCTAACCCCAAAACATAAACACTATCTCTCTCTCCATCTCTCCCTTGTCACTCGATATCTCCATCCACTTCTCACTCTCTATGTCTTTCTTCTTCCCTCCCTCTCTCCCCCTCCAACTCCATCTCTCTATCCCTCCCTCTCTCCTCCTCTCTCTCAAGTCCTCCCTCTCCCTTTCTCTCCTACCTCTCTCTCTCTTCCCCCATATCTCTCTCTCTATTTTCCCTCCACTCATCTCTCTTGCCCCATCACTCTCTTACTCTCTCTCAAGTCCTCTCTCTCATCCTTCCTCTCTCCCTTACCTCCCCCCTCTCTCTTCTCCCAGCCCCCCCTCTATCTCTCTGTCTTTTTCATCCAATCCTCTCTTTCCCTCTCTCCCTCTCTCTTTACCCTCCAATCCTCTATTTCTCTCTCCAAATATGTTACTATACCCCTCCCTTTCTCCTTCTCTCTCCTTCTCTTCCCCCTTCTCTCCATCTCCCCTTCTTTGTCTCTTTATCTCACCCCTAAACATACACACTCTCTCTCCATCTCTCCCTTGTCAATCCTTCTCTCTCTCCACTTCTCACTCTCTATGTATTTCTTCTTCCCTCCCTCTCTCCTCCTCTCTCTCCCTTTCTCTCCTACCTCCCTCTCACTTCCCCCATCTCTCTCTCTTTCTCTCTGCCCTCCAATCCTCTCACTATCTCCCTCCCTCTCTCCTTCTCTCTCACCCACCTCCATATTTATGTCTCCCTCCCCCTCTCTTGCCTTTCTCTACCTCTCTCAATCCTCTCCCTCTCTCTTTCTCTTTATTCTTCCTCTCCCCCATCCTTCAATTTATCTCCAACTCTCCCTTATCACGCTCCTATATCTCCACCTCTATCATCCTATGTATTTTTTCTTCCCTCCCATATAAGAGTTAATATATATCATGATATATTAATATATATTGTAATAAAACAAATTTAATATTGTATTAATCAAAAGTTATTAAGTTTAATAATATTAATATTATAATATATCATTATGAATATTAGATTTAATAATAATAATAAAATTAATCTTTTAGTATTAATATTAGGGTTAATAATATTTTTTTTTGCATGGTATTAATAATAATTTGGTCTATGGTATTTGGCCCATAGACTTCACCTAAATAAAACCTCTTTTTTTGAGAGCCCATAAATATAAAGAGGTTTATGGAGTAAATATAAAAATAGGTTTTATTTATTTACCATACCTCTAGTTTATTTATATATTTATTTATTTACCATATGTGTGGAGTAAGTATAAAAAGAGGTTTTATTTATTTATATTTTGTTTATTTACCATACCTCTTTTTTTAGTGTTGGTAATCCTCTTCATATTTTAAATTTATATTGTGTTTATACATAATAATAATTTTATTGTTTTTAAATAGGTTTAAATTTATATTGTGTTTATACATAATAATAATTTTATTGTTTTTAAATAGGGTTAAATTTATATTCAAAACCGGTCAAAAAAAATGGTTCTCACTCTAAATCTTTTCAAAATCTCGTAGGCAAATTCGGTTTGATTTTAGTGCACAAAAATCTAGCACCGCGGTATTACATATTCATGATTGATGAGCTTCATCTGCTTCTTCTGGTGAGGCTACTGCTTCAAATTTTCAAAATAGTGTAACCTCTCGATGACATCTTAATATATTTGATTTCCTGCAACATATTAATATATTTGATTTCCGTTAAAATGTACAGGGACAAGACTCTTGTGCTTCAATCACCAAATTTTGTGAGACTCGAAGGCATAAACCTCCATTTCCATGAATGTTTCCGATAATAGTTTCCAATTTTCCAAATGTGAGCAACGCCAATAAGGAAGATGTCATAAAACAAACGAGCTCTTGCATAACTAGAGGAGCTATCTCATAGAGCATTGCAAGTGGCGATGCTATTTGTTACTCTTATGGGAACTATCTCCACCAGGTACAAGGTGAGAGGGCACGTGACCTCATGAAGGTACGCATGATGCTGGCTGTTATCACTGGAAAATTGGACAAGCAAAGATGACATTAATAAATGTCAGGCAGAAGGATTTATAGGGCTGAGGCACATTAGAGAATCTAAACAATTTAAAAATCTCTAAGGTCCAGAATAAAAACCAAATTTGGCACTCAAGAAACTAGCAGAATGCGCCTTCGCGCGCATTTTTCTTCGATAGGCGCGCCCTTGGACGACTTTCCCTCAAAAATTCGCGTGGCCTGAGAGTGGTGAAAGTCACTTTCCGGGACCACACGACACACTCCAGGAAATTGATCCCGCACTTGAGGCCACCCAAGGACAACCGCTCAAGCCTCCTTGGGACCTCAAGGGAGCACACAATGGAATCATGTGGCACACAATGAAATCAACCCCTTCTCTTGGGTCACCATCCACAAATGTTCCAAGAGATAGAAGGATATTTTGAATTCATCTATAAAAGGCCACCAAGAGATGAAAAAAGGGAGAGCACATTGTTATGTTGGCCAAAATTGCTTTGAAGCAATCCAACAATGTGCGATCTAGAGCAGAAGTAAAGAGGGGATTTAGTTGTTTGCCATCCAACAAATCCAATCCTTTGGAGTAGAGAGAGGGACCTTGCACCAAGGTAGATAGGAGGTAAAAACATCCTTGCATCGGGTTTTAGAACTCCATAGTTCTAAGGCCCCTTGGAAAGTGTGCAAACGTTCTATCTTTTATTCCTAATAGCACACAAGAAGAGGGGACATTGATGCCACCGTTAGTATTATTGTGTTTTTTGAATCTATATGAACTTTCGTGTTATTTGTTTAGTTTAGTCTTGTTTTCTCTCTACATTTGCATACTATATCATTATCTAGTGTGTTTTGTTTTATGGCATGTTCACTAACTTGCCAACTCTTTTGTTTATCTACCTGTGACCAGAAACTTAAGAGGCAGTGACCACTCCTCTTAAGGAAGTGTGGATTGGTACACTTGTGCACCAACTCCACCAACACAGGATTCACGACTCCACTGATTTTACTTCCTAGTTAATGTGGTTGTGCCTTTTGCAGAGATATTTTTCTCTGCTTTGGAGTTTGGCTTGAACAACCCCTCTTCTCTTCTTCTCTGCATGTTCACCCTTAGTGAGAGGCTGAAGCTCAAAAGCTCCAAAAAACCTTTTGCAAGAAATTTGCGCGCATTTTACACAGACAGACGTGCGCGTTCATCAGTGACCTGTGCGAAGATTTAACGCCTGTGTGAGACTTTTGCGCGCGGAAACTAGAGGCAGAAAATTTCTTCTATTTCCCTTCATTTCCTGTTTGTAAAGTGACTGGCAGCCCATAAGAAATCTACCAGCACTATGTGAGTTGTCTCATGACTAGTTAAAACTCACTGTTGGCTACATTTGAGTAGTTCTAGGTGTTAGTTTTAAAATTTCTAAGTTTATTTTCGCAAAAAAACCACATAGTTTAAGTGGGGGAAATTTACTTGCAATCTAAAATAACTTATTTTTTGCGAGCATAGAAACCAAAAACACATAGGTAATTATCCAAAGTAAGTGGCCCTAGTCCAAACATTCTTAGCTATTTTTTTTTAATTTTCCTAGTTTAATGTCATTAATTTTAGTTCAATTTTTGGCACTAGGAGTCGGGACTAGGATTTAATCCTTAGAGAGAAAGTAATCTCTGTTGCATTTGCACCTTTTGGTGACCCTAGGCAAGTATATGAACACTCTCTGTTGATAATTTTCCATCTCCCTTTAGTTGATCACTTAGATTAACTAGGCAACATTGTAAGCGGCCCATATTTGCACATGATTTTCTTTTGAGAAAGGAACAACCAAATGTAGATTACTAGGGGATTTGCAAATGATCATCACATATCCACATGTTAAAACTATGTGATTGTTCACATCTTTCTCACACACTTTCACACCTTAAGTGAATCAAAGCCACCTTAAAACTCACTTAACTAAACTCATTAACTCTCCCCATAGGGGCCACAAGAGAAATTATAGTTTAAGTTAGGACCAAGTGGGTAGGCATCCAATAAGCCTCCTTGGTCAGTTTACATCTTGAAACATAGAAGTTGAAATTTTAGGGAGCTTTAAAATCTGTCTATCCGCCCATGGAAAAGAAAACCCGAGTGCCACAAAGACTTGATTCAGAGGGGGTTAAGCTTAGGCCTAGTGTGTGCGGTATTATTCAGGGCTACCTGACCCATATAATACTCAGTATTGGTAGCTGATTTACCAAGAAGCTCAAGACTTCTAATGCTCACGTGGGACAACAGTACTTAGCAGACAAAACTAGGGCATCCTTCCCTATAGGTGACGGTGTAGGCAGCACTAGATTCTCTACCTTTTCCTTGGTCGATTTTCTTCGGTTCACTGGGGGCGTCGCCATCTCTTTCAGGATGTTGTGACAGCATTCAGAAGATGTCTTCTCAAGGCCCAGTTACATTTTATAGTGTGAGGATGATTAGGTCTTCTGGGATTTGAGTATCATACGCGAAAACAACAAAAACCATATTTTTTTTGATTGACTGGTCACATAGGATTAATCTAAAGGGAAAATTTACCTTTCATTTTTCACTTTATTTTATGTATGAGATTAGATTTTTTCTTTGATCATAATCTCTATCCTCTCAAATATTTCCAAAACCATACCTAGTTGACGCCATAACGGAACCAACTGGACCTCGTCGATCTAGACGTCTTTTGGACCTCCTCCCATTACCGGGAGGGGTTCCAGGTCTTTCACCATTTAGGCGTCAAATACAGAACACTACCACCCTTATCAGTTCATCCTTTATTGGGGCATCATTAGTTGGGAACCCTGGTCGGTCACCCAATGCCAAACTGGTGAACACCCCCACAGGGTCACCACATTCCCCTCCTCCCACAACCCCTAGGGGACAGAGGAGCGCTACCCATTCGAGAAGCCAAGTGAACTCACATCTGGGTATGTCGCAGAAAAACCCTACACCTAACCATAATACCGTGTCTTCATAGTGTGCAATGGCTCTCAACTCGCAGTCACCATTCTTAGCTTCGTTAAACTTGCCAGATCTAACCAAATTAAAAAATGACCCTATTGCACACAATCCAATATGTCCACCCATGCCCACGAAGCTCCCTTCAGAAATTCCAAAGTTCGAAGGGAAGCAAGTGAAAGACCCTAGAAATCATATTATGACTTTCCACCTGTGGTGTTCATCGAGCAACATCATTGACGATACTATTCGACTAAGGCTATTTCAACGCACCCTAACCAGACCAACGATGAAATGGTATGTGGAGAAACCATCTGCTACACATGGAACTTTTAGTGCCCTCACTACTACGTTCCTTACCTATTTTCAGTTACCCATCCACCACGATTCCGGGATGGAATTACTGACCCACTTTTGGCAAACACCTGTCGTTCACATCTCGAACCATCTCCATGAATGGTGGCGACGTTGTAGTTTGTGCAAAGCCAAACTCAAGAATCGAGTTTTGTTAGACCTATTCCCGAAAATTCTCACCACAGATATTTCAAAGGATGTGGCAACACAAAAGCCCATATCCGAAGAGGATGCCATCAGCAAGGCCCAATATCTCTAGCTGATCTATATGCAGTCATGATATATTTACGATATCCTTCCTAACGCCCCACACCTACAAACTTACGAAGAATTTCCAGGCACGTCGAACTCTGCAGACGGTTTGATTGGATCATTGCCCCAAAATAACCTAAGCAGTAGCATTCAGTACCCCTATTAAGCATATAATTCTAACTAGAACATCCCGCAACCCGACTACTAGAGTCATCATGCACCTTCACAAAAAATGACCAATAGGGCGTCATCGTACCACTATCAGCAAGGAGGTCCATATCCTCCGGTTCAGGGAACCAAGTACGTAGCTAGACATGCTGAAGGAAGAGCTCTCCCCCAACAACCATTTATTAGCCAGGGAAAAGGACCACAATATGCCCAGTCCCCAACAAAAAACCCACCCATGCATAATAATGCACAGGTGAACTTTGTGCAACCTTCCCAAGCACAACCACGCTAACCATACAATCAAGAGAATCTAAACTATCCTCCTAACGTGGCAAAGAAAAAAGGAAAAAATAAGGCAAAGGGAAATCTTGGATAGGGGGGAAACAATAAACAACGCCCTCTGCAATCTCAGGCTAGAGGAAACTCCAACCGAAATCAAAACCAGGAGCCTAACAACTCCCAAGGGTAGAAAAAGAGGGTGAATCTTCAGACCAACCACTCTTGTTCAATCTGTGGTGAGTATGACCATTACACTCACCACTGTCTCGATCTCCTTGAGTTGAAGAAGCTTCAAGGTAACCGTGGACAAGGGGGATCCTCATAGGAGACAACCGTCATGCAGGAGCCTTTCCCCCATAAAGGGACAGTTAGAACCCAACAACAGCAAAAAACTCTCGATGATTCCGGAAAAAACAACCATGAAATCTACATGACTAGCGAAGAAATGTTTTTTCAGACACGGAACCAAAATTATGATACCCCACTAGACACCAGTTCATCAGGGGCCAGTACAAGTGCACCAACAACACCTTTGACCATATCAAAGATACCTATTGAACCTTTGCCAAAGATGGATAAGGGACCAACTAGGAGGGAAGGAAACCATTCCAAAGTGGCCCATAACTATAGTATTTTGAACGATTTAGCCCAATATCCTGATGCCATGTCAGCTTTGGAGGTATTAGAATCATGCCCAAAGCAAAGGAAAGTCATACTTTCCACATTTGCACCATCGACCCTGCCAATTCGCTCCTAATGGCTTTTGGTTTAGATAAAGCCACCCCTAGGCTTCCTTCGATGGTTGCCTTCCAGATACCAGTGTCAGTTAAAAACATCACCATTCACCGATGTATCATTAACAAGGGTGCATCCACATGTATCATGTCCAAGAACGTCTCGCAGAATTTAAGGTCTCTTGAACTAAAGCCATTAGAAATCACACTAAGAGAATACAACGGGCGCCCTTTAGATCTCATCGGTCTCTACCAAAACGTCTAGGTATGCTTAGCTAGCAAGATGGTCCTTATAGACATTGAAGTCTTGGATGCTCAACTAGATTACAATATACTCCTTGGCCGGAGTTATATGTATGCCATGTCAACCATAGCCTCCTCCGTATTCCGAACTATAATGTTCCCCCATGAGGATCACATCATTACTGTCAACCAATTGACATACCACGACAAACGACCCTTAACAAATACTGATGTCATTCTACCCTATGTAGACACATTTTTCGAGACACTTACACAGTACCAAGAATATGGCCTCGGCCAGTTCAAACCATCGTCCATCCTTGGGTCATTCCTAGTGTCATCACTCTAATAATTCTTAAGTTGTGTGATTTTAATTTTTAGTCAAAGAACATTAGAGGTAACCACAGACCAACTTTTAAACTCTAAGATCTAGCCTTCTTAGGGTTCATAGAGGGCTCTCTCTATAAGATTTAACTTTGTTTTAATTATATGATATTAGGCTAGTTATGATGTGAAAATTGGATTGGTTTGGTTTGGTGAGAAAAAATCACTTAATGAGATGGATAGTGATAGATCTGTTTGCCCATTGGGCTAAGGAGTCAAATGTCAAGTAGACATGACTAGGATCAAGGTAAAAAAGTCAAATATTTTTAGGGCAAGATAAACAAGTCATTGTAGATCTTGGAAGGCTGATTGGTAAAGTGGTTTGATCGGGATAAAGAGAAATCGAGGATTCTTTGATCCGGATAAGGAAGGAGGAGACAGGGGTCATTCGAAAGAGGGAGAAATTAAGGGTTCCCTACTCTGGAAATCAACAGAAAACATAGAAATGATAACTAGTTAAAGACAGGGTGCTTTTAACAAATCGTGTAATAGTATTCCTAGTTCATTATTCAAATTTAGAACACATATATGGATGCATGTAAAACATAAGAAGATAAACAATGATAGTAGAAAGTACTTCACTTCAATGGCTCATCACATGAATCCTGAAATATGATCCTAGATGATTTGATACAGTCTACTACTTGAACTTGCTACAAAAATCCTTCAGGTACAACAAAAATGACTATAGAAATCTTCAACAATTTATTCCACAATAATACTTCAAAAGATGAAGTATATAAACAAAAATATTTACAAAATATCCTAGATACTCATAGGAATTTTCTAAGGGAAATAAAATATCTTTTACAACAAAATAGTGACAGTTGCTTAACAACTTAGCAAGTTGTCCTATTTATCCAAATAAAATAGAAATGTTGTTTTGGATTTGGTTTAGCTAGCTGCTTTTTTGTCTCCAACACTAGCAAAAGATATTTCAAATCTGTTTTGAAATATTATCTTCTTATTTGATACTCTTTCATCTGATACTCTTTACCTCTGATACACTTTAATCACTGTCTAAATTGCTTTACTGCTGTAATTTCTATTTTGACTGTGTAAAATCAGCAAACTATTTTTATCCTCTTCTCTGCAATTTGACTCTTACAGTAAGTCAGTGAGTGATTCTCAATATTCTTCATTAGGAATTTTAATATTTTTCAGCTTCATAAAGTTCTCATCTTCCTCAATGTACCTAGCAAATGTTGGTTTTATAACAAATAGGTGTTTTATCTCATGCTGTAGATAAAACAAGTCTTCAAAACTTTTATGTAAAACCTTTCCTGTAGGAATTCCTTTTCCTTTTGTTTTGTCTACTTGCTCTTTTGCATGATATCTTATCTTCTTGTTGTATTCCTCTTGTGGCATGAGTTTATCATTAATAAAAAGGATATTTGGCAGACCTCTTTGCCTCAAGATCTCAAATTTAACCATAAATTTGGTTATAGCTATGTTCATGTTTTCACATTTTTCTTCTAGTTGCTTCATTAAATTTCTCTTTGAAATTACTTTCCTTATTTCAAGGATTGTCTCTGTTCTGTCAGTAATTTCTATCTCCTCTAATTCTTGTTTGTTCTTACCATTGAGAAACTTGATTAGTTCTAGTGCCTGTTTAGGTTTGGCACCTAGTTCCTCCTTTGTTTTCTGAATATCTTCTTGTGCTGCCTTTAGTAAATCCTTTTGCTCATAAATTACCTGTATTGATGGCCAAACATCATTGATGGATTCAATGATTTTACTCCATAGTTGATTATTTACATAGGACATTAGCTCTTTCAAGGTTAAATCCTTTTGTAGATTCTTCAACTCAACATTTAACCTATTATCCCTTTGTTCTTGAGTTTTGGCATTGATTTGGGCTAGATTTTTAGTGTCTTCTAGATTTTCAATCACTTTCTTCAACCTATAGATTTCATTGATTTGAAGTGACATTTCCTCCATGGCTTTGGTAAGCTTGCTGGCTTCATCTATTGGATGCACTGTTGATGTAGATGACTCTGTAGCTGAGGTAGTAGAAGATGTCACTGGCACTGCTGTGGCCAGTGGTACTTTTGGTGCCAACTCTTCTGCCAGAGTTGAAGGCACAACTGTAGTTGCCATGGGAATTACTATAGGAACTTCCTGTGCTTTTACAGTTTCTCTTTTATGGACAAGCTTGTCCATTTGGATTTCCATCTCTTTTATCTGTGCTATCAATTATAAAATCAAGTTCATCATATCATCTTTTTGGCTTGCCTCTTGCACAATCTCCTTGGATTGTGGATGTTCTGTTGGTGGAAGCTTGAGTTGTTTTCTAAGTGCTACAATATCAACATTCTTTTTCTTCACCAATTCTTCTGCAACTTTCACATTGGAAGGATCATATCCTACTTGAATTACCAATTCTTCTAAAGACTTAATCCTAAGATCTTTAGCATATGAGGAAGCCTTTTCAACCTTCATTTGATCTCTCATATTTATTATTGTATTTTGGAGCTTTTGGACACTCATTGCCTTTGTAGTAATGGTAGAATAAAGCATCTCAGAAGTTTTTTTGTGAAACTCAATTTGATCTAATGCATGGATACTTTCTTTAGGCACTTCAAGGTCAAATTTTTTGTAATATGCACTGTTTTTGGAGTCTTAACTGTTGGTTGAAGCACTGACATAATCAAATTATTTTTTGAATAATTAAAAGAAGACATAATTCTATTATGGATCCCTGGTGTTTGTTTTAAATACTGAGAATAAATCTCATTCTTGATTTCTTGATTCTTGGCCTTTATTTGCTTATATTTCTCCTTGGTGTCAATATCTTTACCTTCTACTGACTGTGAGGAGGATGTCTCCATACTCTGCTTCTTCTCTATTACCTGTGTGTTTGAAGTATCAGGATGCTCTTCATTTAGAATTTCTATGGCTGGCTCATTTATAATGACTGTAGCAACATCTATGTTTGTCTCTGGAACATCTGTATCTTCCACTTCTATGGTCTCTTTTTCTTTGTTTACTGGATGGAGCTTAGGATTTTTATTATATCTGAGTTTAAACCTAGTCTTTGTAGTTGTTTCAGCAGTGTAGGTACTTTCTTCTTTGACTCTTTTGGCATCTTTATCTTCTTGATTCACAGTTTTCAAGGTGTGACTATTATCGCCATGTTTAACTTCTTCAATCAAGGTATTTTATAGCCACTCTGTTTGATTAGAAAATTGTTCAATCTCTAGCCTTTTATCATGAATATAAGGGGTCAGTTTGCATTTAACCCTCATTTTGCTGAGAATTCCTTGAGGATCATAATTCCATAAGAAGCTAAATTCAAATTTGTACTCCAACAACTATTTTGCTGCCTCTATTCCTGATGTACTCCAAAGAAAAAACTCTCATTGGAAAATACATAGGTAGTTTATAGAGTAAAATATTTGACCCAAAAACTCTGCTTTTTGTATGGTTCTGATATAAGTACCAATCTCCAATTCTAGTTTTCTCTAATAACTATAATATTTTCTTTATCTCATCATTGATTCTTGGTTGTACAATGTTTGTCAACATGTTTATCAATGGATGAACAAAAGAATCTATAAAATCTGCATAACTGAACTCTGTGGATTCTTTTCTGATCAAAGATGTCCAAAAGATGACTAAAAATAGATTTCCCTCTACATCAAGCTTATGAAGTGTTAATGGAAATTTGTCTGCTTGGAAGTATAAGAACATATGAAAAAGAAAAGAATTATATCTAAATACTCCTTCAGTTGGTAATTTCACAAGCTGATCATAGATATTATCAACTATGTATTCAGCATAATTGTAAATGATAGAAGGAGTCTGTCGAGGTAAAAAAGTGGATAGGAAACCTAGAATTGACTCATCTATAAAATAACCTAGGATAAATGACAACTTGGAAATGACATGCCTTGACCCTTCAAGAAATTTGGAAGTAGAATAAGGAGGGTTTAGTTTTGGGATTTCAACATAGGCAGGCATGAAATTTTGGAAAATCTAAAATCTTTTAGGAAAATCCATACCAATGTAAAGCTTTGTGAGCTTATATGGATAAGGGAATTGCATTGGATCTAGTTTGAGTTGTATCATTAGGTTTATGGACTCTGAAGTAATGGTAAATAATATTTCTTTATTAGCATTAACCATGGCTCTTTGTTCAAGTGAATAATAGGATTGACATAGCCTGATGAGTTCTGGACATTGATGAGTGAGTGGAACTACATACGTGGGTAGATTTGACTCCCAAATCTGGACTTCATCTCCCTGATCTAATGATTTTTCAAGATTCCAGCAATGGAGTTCTAAAAGATTAAATTCTATCACTGGATCAGCTATTTTGTAATCCACCTCTGCTAAAGGTGTATGGTCAATGTCTACAACAGGAGGTTGTAGAGGGTATACAACAATTGTGGTTTTGGAAGACATTGTTGGGCTTGATTTTGACATTTTCAGACCTTATGGGTGCTTGAAACTCTGTATTTTGGCTTTTTAAACTCTTCTGTAAGATTGAATTGTTTACAAAAGGTTTTCCTGGTTTAACAAAAGTTTCTTGAATAGAAATGGGTACAAAATAGCTTTTTATTGGGTTTAAACCTTCAAATTTGGTTTCAAACTGATCTTCAGACTCTTTATAGGTTCAGGAAATGACATACAAGGGTTTTCTCTGTTTTTTTGGATAAACTGAATTAAAAATGGTTCAAATTGGACACAGAAAGATTGGGATTATTTGCAAGGGGTTTCTAGTTAGATTAGGAGTCTTTTCAAGGTATGAAAAGGGTAAACATATTCAACTTGGCTTTAAAAACCGTATGTAATATCGAAACTGGGGTTTTATCAGATTTTTACAGCGAATTCGTTCTTTGTAGGCAACTACATGTATTTCTATGGGTAAATGGGCTTCACAAGGCTTAATTTCTTATAAATAATTATTTTTGATGACCAGGAGGTTATTTTTTCGAAGAATACCTGTTTTTCGCAGGTATTTGGTCTTTAAACAGATTCTGAGGCATTGGAGAGGTTTCTGATGGCTTTAGAAGTCTCTTGGAAGTCGATTGTATGCTTCCAGTGATCTTGATAGAAATTGAAATGGCTTTTCTGGTTCCTTGAGCGTGAAAATGGTGTACAGGGCTTGGTATTTCAGTCGGGGATGGATAAAAAATGCAAATAATGTAGAAAAGGGTTTAAATACGTGCATGGGAAGCTTTATAGTGTTCTTAGGTTAAACAAGGTAAGCATTGAATTCGAGTCATATTAGAGCAAAGGGTAGTTTTGGTGCATGAAGGAGAAAACCAGAAGTGGTTATCGCACGGGTTGAGGGCGGTAAGTGGTTTCCTTGGATCGAATGCGATCCAATTATATATCGCCACGTGTTAGAGAGATAGTAGAGCCAAACTGCCCATTTCGCAAATATGAAATTGATTACCAATCACGCTAGTTAGATTGCAATATGGCATCTTGATAGTTGGATCTAGAGGGAAGTGTGCGAACGGCAGAGATTAAATGAGGGAGTTGCTCGGTGGATGGGGCGTGGGGCCCATATCTTTTGTTATGCGGAGGGGTTGGTTTTAACGTTTAAAACATAGTTTTAAACATAAAACAAATGTTTTATTATGATATGCGAGGTATATGAATTAACACAATAAACGTGTAATGTTCATGTGTTTTGTGGTAGGCGAGTTATATTATATAATGTTTTTAACCTATGGGGATATGGGCGGGGTTTTATTTAGACATATGGGTATTTAGAACCATAGGTTAATGTTAAAATAATGGGTTTTGGGATATTTATAATAAAATGAATTAATAAATATACGGGAATGGATAGTTTAAAAGGATTTAATAAAATATGTTAAAAATTAATATGAAATGAATGAGAATGAATGAAAATACATAAAATAAACTAAGTAAAGTGTAAAAATAAAAAAAATTTAGCACAAATGATTGTACCATTAAACATTTACAATTAAACTTAGGATAAATTGTATTTTATGGGTTTTTTGAGTGTTTTTGGATGAAATGAAATTAATTAAGAAGGGATTTTACTTTTTTCTAAGCAAAAAAGGTGTTTTACTTAGGAAAAGGGATTATATTTTTGGAAGAGGGTGAATATGCTGAGGAAATGGGCTTCTATGAGGGAATCCAATACTTTTACCAATCAGTCAATAAGCCTTAGGTCCGGTCCCAACATAAGTCAGAGAAATGCTCTGAGCCTCTTTAACTGAAAGTTTTGAATACTGGATCATTGTGGGGGAGGGGAAATTAGTAATTTTCCAAATTATGCTTTATTACATGCCTTACACAACTACTTTCTACCTACCCATCATTATTCTAACATTTTTTACTTCATTTGCATGGGTGCATTTAATCTTGCAACCCTAAATCCATTTTTATTTTAAAGCATAAACTATCTAATTCTAACCTTATTTCATCCGAGGGCTCAAATTAAATTGTTGAGCTCCTCATTTATTCTCTAACTATCTACTGATTTTTCAAGTTTAAACTTTTTTACATATCTTTATTCTCTATCTAAAACATGAAAAGTTAATATTAAACTATTTAACTAATCATGGATTATGGCATTTTGAATAATCTGCACATAATCATTATTCTTGTAGTAAAAGTAAATAGTAGTGGCATTTTGACTTGCTCACTTTCATGTCTTATTTTTATCTCTTTTTTCTCTTTTGGGGTTCATTTTTTATTCTTTTTGATCTTTTCTTTTCAAGTCCTTAGATCTTTCTTTTAGGACTTTTACCCTCTTTTCATTTTTTTATTATTTTCAAATATGGGAAAAAAAACTTGCAGAAAGTAAGGTATGTACATATTTACAAGACTATCAAAGTCAATTCAAAAATTATGAACCCTATTATTATAGGGCCCTAACACCTAGGAGATCCCCCTATTATATTATAGTCATCATTTGATGTCACAGAGGCTCCAGTTTGCATGATGTCCTCATCAAGCACCGAAGTCAGCCAAAAAGCAGAGATGAGCAGTAACAACACCAAGTCCTTGGCCATGGTAGCCTCTCTAGCCTATGCTGCCTCCCAAAATCCTTTCCACTTCCCCCCAGATGGTTTTGTGTCACAACAGTTCATGGCCATGGTGGTCCTACCAAACTTGTCATTCATAATCCCAGTTTGGTACCTAGTCCTACTTACCACAATGGGAGTTGCGCACATCACCTCTACAGGGTTAATCCCCCTCAATCTTGAGCAGGCCCCAACTGTTCAGGAGACTATCGCAAACATCCTTGCAAAGGAAATTCCCATCGCGAAACCGATAGTTATGGCCAAAAATACCAATAAAAAAGGGAAGAAGGTAGAGAATCCCGCCATGCAACGGGAATTACAACCTTGCGCCATATGTGACATAGTAGGACACCCTACCCACATCTTCCTAGAGCTAGACGAGTTAAAACCGCTCCTTAGCTCTGCGGTAAATATCACGGCACCAATTTTCCGTAAAAAGCAACCAGCCACCAAAAATCAAGGCAAGGCATTACGTACCAATCACGCATGCACTATCTACAGCCATTATGGGCACTATACCCATCATTGCCTAGAAATTCTGCGATACAGGGATGCCTTACACGCCATTGAGAAATCCTATCAAGAGGATCCATCCATCTAGTTAGTTGGAGATGAACCTTGTGTCATTCTATACCTACAAGAGGATCGACAACCACCTGAAAGAATCTCGTTCATCTTCCCCCCTCCTATCATACGCTACGAACTGTGTGACGAACGTGACCACTTCATATACAAGTGTGTAGCCTTGGAACTCATCCACAGGTGGTATCTAGTAGAGCGCATATATTGTGTTATTTTGCGAGAAACACAATTTACATGTCTGATATGTGCTGAAAACCACACTTTAGAACAGTGCCATTACATCCCCCGATTTCTCTTAGCACTAGCTAGTTTTCACTCAACCATAGTTCGCCTCTCTCGAGAAGATGGATCTGACACTAAATCCATGAAAAAATTGACAACTCAAGAGGATGTGATGAGTAGATCCATCCTCTTTCTGTTAGCTGAAAAGCAGTCAGTTGGGGAACCCTTAGTCACCCACAGCCACCCTCCGTGGAGAAGACCAACATGTGCGTTATGTAACACACGCAATCATGTGGTCGCCACTTACCCTGACTTAGAAGCGCTACGTCGCTGGTACCCAGTCACGTCACCAAACGAATAGGACGGGAACCCAATTTATAAGATGTTTTGCTTAGTGTGTCAGGGCAATCACCATGAGCAACGTTGTACCTATGTCCCACGAGTATGCCCTCTAATCGACATGATACATATATTAGAGACAAAACACTGGGATCTTATCAATCCAAAACCTAACAACCACGATGGAAGGCAGAACGCACACAGACAATCTAATCCATAGCCATTTCGACATAATGGGCAAGTTAGGAAGGCACGCCAACCAAAAATGACCTGGGTTCAACCTAGGATAACATGCAGGCTATGCGACAAAAATGGCCACTAGGTCAATCAGTGCAAAGAACTGAAGCACCTCGCAAATAGTTTTATCATAGTCTCTTCTCTTCCGCAAATAAATCTCTCTAACCAAGAGAAAATCACGCACAACTATTTCCGTATTTGCTCACAATTTCATCATACAATAAAATGTGATCATCTCCCAAATCTTAGAGCGGCAAGAGCGCTGTTAAGTCGACACTCCCTGAGAGAGATAAACATACCTAAGCCAAAAATTTGGAAATAGCAGTAGAGGACCCTCTCCTCTATGTCTGATCCCTTCCGAGCATCCACTTTTAGGACAAAGAGCAGTGTTGATTCCAACACGATCTACTCAGTTGGCACATTGGTATCGTGCACCATTTTCACAAACCATAATGAGAGCTCAGAAGGCCCAATTCTAGGACCGAAAGCAACACAGTGATCAACACTTCATAATGCCTAAGGGAGGTGCCACACATTAACACCTCTAAAAAAATAAATTTTCAATGCTGGCAGGTATGCCCTTTCTCATCTTATTTTCATTTAGCGCATGTCTTTCAATAATACTTGAATGAAGAAGATGCTTTCACTTGGGGTATTTTGTTGCAGGTATTGTGCAAACCATCCATCACTCCATCCATTGAAAGTACCAGAGCAGGTATCATTCTACCCTTAGCATGATAGAGTCCTAGAAAAACTCTGCATGTCTTGACATCATTTCTCCATAAGAAATTAACCATAGGTTCCAAGCACCCGACCATGTTTATCATTTCCCCACCTTGTGCATTATAAACGCCCTTGTTGGTCGGTAGAGCCTCCCCTCCATGATGCTCGTCACTCGAAGTAGACCATATATCGGAAATATCATGACGTCATGGCCATACCACTTTTGTCCGAGAAGCACTTCATGCCCATTCACCTACCATGCATCAAGTTGAGTTTTGCCATATCGAAATAAAACCGCTTTCCTGAACTACCAAGTTTTGCAAGTAGATCGAAAGCGTACCACCACACCTCGCATTTGGCTTACCATACCTCCATCAGCATAGCCCATCTGCAATACTTTCCATCCGCTTCATCACCCCACACAAGAGACCAACCAATGGGGCCCCCACTCTCAGCAAAAGCACCCTCCTCACATCATCAGTGAGCGAGCACTTTCATGTTTTGGGGAACCCGTCTCTGTGTTTTGTACAATCAAAATCCTTTTGTTTCATTCTTTTGGTAAGTGTACAAAGACTGCAAACGATAAAAAATGTCCCCCACTCATCCATCTATTTTTTTCCCATGGCAGCAGTCCCTGGTCACCCTCGGTTGGAGTATCACACCCTTAACACATAAACCACCATGACATCATAACCAACACATATCCACCCTAGACATCCTACAGAATCCAAGGATTTCCCCATTATAAATCGTTATGACTGCCGCCAAGCTGCTTTTTATACTTCGACCTTGGGCCACTAAATCCCCATCATTAGTTTTAGTCGCCCCTCGCCATCATTCCTATGTTAAACCTATCACATCCAAGATCCCGATCCCCAACATTAGTGACTCTCTTGTTCGGTTGAGGCTTCCTTTTCATCGACTTTAACTCCTATTTTCCAAAAAGGAAGCGGTACCTTGGATTACCCCTCACCATAAAAGGGACATCCTCGGGTGGCATTGTGGGAAACATAATTTCCCATAGATTTCATCAATCCTCCTGAAATCCGACTACGACACAAAGCTTTCATTTCAAGATGGTATCGTACCTTACAACCATTTCACTTTGATCAAATTTGTCAAAGACCTATGCCATTATAAGCATCTCTTTCAGCAATGCTTACACGAGAAGGTCCTAGTCATGCACCCATGTGTGCAATGTGCATTTATATGCCATACCAAGCTTACGCATGTGGGTACAACATTCCACCTATTGTCAAAGAAAAAATGCCCTTGAGGGTGTCAATAATTGTTGTCATCAACCAGTAGATCACTACCATACTAGTGACACATATAGAATCTGTATCTTTCAAATAGATTTGTTTAGCTAGCCAAAGCATCACAAGCATGGGACATGCCCGCCTCGTAGAAAATTTGTATTTATTATATCATACCATTTCTTTTAGGGTTCCCATAGGACATGGTCGCTCTTCGACCCGGTGTAAGGCATTTCCAACCCCTTGCTACATGCAGGCCTCTCTCTATCTCTCCACACCATACACAAAAAATAAACTATAATGTATTTTGGCTATAGAGTTCTTCTTAGACCTCACACATTAGGGGGCAATTGTTATCACTGAAAAATCAAACAAGCAAATATGACATTATTAAATGTCAGGTAGAAGGGTTTACAGGGCTAAGGCACATTAGAGAATCTGAAATTTTTTAAAAATATGTAAGGTCAAGAAGAAAAATCAAATTGTGCACTCAAGAAACTAGCAGAATGTGCCTTCGTGCACATTTTTATTCGATAGGCGTGCCCTTGCACGGATTTCCCTCAAAAAGTCACGCGGACCTAAGAGTGGCAAAAGTCACTTTCCAGGACCACAGGGCACACTTCAGGAAATTGATCCCACACTTGAGGCTGCCCAAGGATAGTCTCCTAAGCCTCCTTGGGACCTCAAGGGAGAACACAATGGAATCATGTGGCACATAATGGAATCAACCCCCTCTCTTGGGTCACCATCCACCAATGTACCAAGAGAGGGAAGGAGAGTTTGAATTCATCTATAAAATGCCACCAAGAGATGAACAAAGGGAGAGCACATTGTTATGCTGGCCAAAATTTCTTTGAAGAAATCTAACAGTGTGTGATCCGGAGCAGAAGTAGAGAGGGGATTTAGTTGTTGGCCATCCAACAACTCCAATCCTTTGGAGTAGAGAGAGGGACCTTGCACCAAGGAAGCTAGGAGGTAAAAATGTCCTTGCATCGGGTCTTAGAACTCCATAGTTCTAAGGGCCCCTTGGCAAGTGTGTAAATGTTCTATCTTTTATTCCTAATAGCACACAATAAGAGGGGACATTGACGCCACTGTTAGTATTATTGTGTTGTTTGACTCTATATGAGATTTCGTGTTATTTTTTTAGTTTAGTCTTGTTTTCTCTCTACATATGCATACTATATCATTATCTACTATTTTTTGTTTTGTGGCATGTTCTCTAACATGCTAAATATTTTGTTTATCTTCTTGTGACCAGAAACTTAAGAGGCAACATCCACTCATCTTAATCAAGTGTGGATTGGTACACTTGTGCACCAAATCCACCAACACACTGGCTATAGGAAGATCACAGTCACCACAATGGTTTCCAGCATCTGGGATCTGCTTAAGTGGTTTAGGAGGCTACACATAAATAATCGAGGGACTATA
This sequence comes from Pinus albicaulis, assembly GCA_034641835.2. NCBI lineage: Eukaryota > Viridiplantae > Streptophyta > Pinopsida > Pinales > Pinaceae > Pinus > Pinus albicaulis. Next base: position 1,746,041,363 of record CM076578.1, on the reverse strand, counting down.
AAGACAGATAGATGCCTTTTCTAGCTTGTGCGATCTTCGCTATTATTCTGAAACCGAGAGATGAGGCATCATGGATAGGAGTGGGATGGGGACAACCTGGATTGATTTGAGCATTGGTGAGCCACGTGATTTGTTCCGTTAGCTGTCTAAGTAAGGTAAGGTTCCATGTGATAAAAGAGAGAAGAATCAGATCCTGAATATCTTGATAAGGAATAAAACTCAAGTTAGTCATTATGATACCAGTTCATTCCTTTTTGGTCTCTAAATATCTTTCATAGAAAGTGGGTTGTAAAGAAAATGAGAGTGGGTGTCTCCTCACTTAGGTTGACCCCTCATTCATTCCCAATAGTAAATACTCAAATAAATATTACATGTCAATAGACCAAGTTAACTAAATGGTTCATGTATCCATGAGTAAAGTAATAAAACCTGGGAACCAGTAGCCTTGAGCAAAATAAGAAAGAATAGGGTCAGACTCTGTTGAGGGTCTGAATCGAATTAGACATTGTGAGGAGTGCAAGGGAACTTGTTCTGTTCTGGTTTGACTCGCTACGCATTGGAAGAAACGATTTTAGGCAAGAAAGTGGAATTATAGAATGGAATATTGAAGGTGTTATAAAGGTACGTTATCCCCTCAAACCTAGAAAGCAGGGAGGTTGTTTCAAATAGGTCGGGAAATATGTTGAAACAGATTTGAACTAACCTAGTAGGTAATTAATACGGGTAACTTCTGTACTCATTATGACCTTTCTCCAGCTTTCTCAAAGGTGTTCATAGTAATAGAGTAGACTCAAACATAGTGAAAGCAAAGGACCACGCTTCTGGTTTAAACACATACATGTGATAGGATTACCTTGCTTTGGATGGCGTAGGAACGTCCCTTGCCCTATAGATTCAATACATCCAACAATCTTGGAAAGCCCGGTGGTTTGAACAATGACGTGGGCTATTTATATAATTAGTTTTAATTTATAATTTTCTTTCTCATAATTATTTAATTTTTTTTTCTCCATATTTTGATCAGGTTATCCACGAATATATGGAAATGGCATGGATTCCGGTGAGTGGCTTGGTTTTTTCCTCGACCTTTATTGCACTTGGACTAGTGTAGTTACACCTAGCCTTGGGAGGCTCAAATGTATTTGAGAGCCCTATTGTAACATCTCCTACTACTCCTGGTTATCCCATTGCTTCGTTCGAGCGGTGACCAAACCTCCCCTCGATTGGAGAAGGAACCATAGATTTATATTTCCAACAACGACAATCACATTCGACAGTTGTTTCCCCTACTCCATCCATTTCAACTACTTCTAAATTCTCTCAGGTCCCAAATCTTCCACCAACCATTTTATTGAAGTCACCTGCTACTGTAATTATGGCCTTACCCTTCTCTTTTTTGGAATCACTAAGTTGTCTCCTGGAAGATGATCTTTCTACTTCTATGGTCCTTCCATTGCCTACTCTCATGACTTCTGAAGGTCCATCATTTGAAAAATCCAAAACATCTAACTTTTATTTGATAGAAATAGGCACATGGGTTGTTGAAGAAGATGAAGAACGTGCGTCCATAGTTCCCAAAGTTGGTGAAGATTTTGTTTATAATTTGTTTGAATTTTCACCTAGCCTGTCAAAGAGAATTAAAATCAATAGTGCGAGAACAATCCCTCACCACACCAATATATGCCAAGACAATTTATAAAGAAATACTATATGTAATTAAAAAAGACAAGTTATAAACAAATACGATACATAATTAAAAATATGTCTATTGGCCATTTTAAAGCCGGAAATATTCGTGCACTCCCACAAAACAAGAGTGCAATCTTCTTGCACACCAATCAACCCTCGGAATTTGGAGTCTCTGGTGTTTTACAAAGTTTGAAGGAAATTTTTTTTTCCTCCCTTTATTCAGGTTAAAGTGTAAGTTTCAATGAATTTGTTCCCTTTATTCATTTTAAAGTGGAATTTTTTTGCTGGGTTATTGAGGAGCTATGGTTCCAGCTCTTTTTGTCTCGCTGCAGTGTCCAACAAATCTGGATTCTTAGCATTCAGATTGAGTTCATACTGCTTAGATAGATTAGCTACTTTGAACTCTGACAACGGAATCAAAGGTGATCCAGATTGCTCTCTGAGTTGACTTTGTCCACTCTCCGGTGCTTTGTTTTGATTGACATGAATAACCACGACTTGATCTCCCTTGTTTTCCAAATTATCCAGAGCACATTTGAGGGAAAATTTGCTTGAGACTGAGTATTCCACTGTAACTCCGATATTTGTTTCTCAGCGTCACCTCCAAACAGTGTTGTAAACTGCAACTACACGACTGCCTTCAATAGATTAACGTGACCACTCGACTGACTGTTTGAATCATCTCAACCTCCACACGTTTGTTGTTGCCTCGATCTTCAGAGATGCCACCAACGAATTAGGTGATTTCACTACCCTGCGTGTTCTTTTCCGAAAACTTCAAATTTGTTCACCAAATCTACTTGCGCTGAGATAACAAGGCATAGCGACCCTGTGGATGCAGTGCTCTGAAAAATATTGAATGTTTCACTTCTCGAATAGCAGAGTATTGGGAAATTCTCTACCACTAACATCGAAAATCAAAAGATTGAATTTATGTATTTGATGGGCCTCTTTGTCTCAGTTACGATGAAACCAAAAAAAAAAACCCAAATAAGAGTTGGTATGATTGGTAGATCTCTTAAAAAAGATGAGGTGTTATAATAATCGCTTCTTCATAACAAACAAATGGTTTGTTTTCACTGGATTAAAGGAATTAAATCGTTGTTCTCCTCATTTCGTCCTCGGGTAAGATAAGTTGCAGGTGAATTTCTAAGCACCCTGGAAGATCTTGCAGAGGCCTCCACAATTTTGTCCAGCTGCATCAAGGACTGAATAACATCCGTCGACGCAATTTATTTAGCAAATCTTGTTCACTTTTGAGTGATCACAGATCAAGGGTGTGGAAACCCTCATCTGCTTGCAACAATAACAATTTCGACAAAGAAGCATTCAACATAAAGTTATGCCATCATTGTTTTACCTCTACATCTCTAGTTACCAATTTGCATTGTTACTCCGTATTAAAAAAACCCAAATTGCTTTCGCCGTGCCCATTGCACCCTAAGGTGCAAATGCTAGTTTAATATTATCTTGTACAAAAGTTATAATAAAAACTTCAATTATATAGTAAAATGTTTGATTTTTTTAATAATATAGAAAAATAAATATTGTTTTTGGGAATATTGATTAATGATAAACTAATAAAACACTAAACTAATAGTTATTTAACACAAAAATCCATTAATAGAGTACTGCCTGCCTTAGCAGCGACTCATATGACAGCATTAACACAAAAATCCATTAATAGAGTACTGCCTGCCTTACCAGCGACTCATATGACAGCATTATAAGAGAGAAGATTGTATTTTGGAGTGCAAATTGTATTCACTGATTGATTTTCATGGTACAGGAAGCTAGGGCGACGATTTGGGGTCTGCATGAACATCGTCTGTACTGATAGTGCCCACTTGCAGATTATGGCTCAAGCAATGCATTAGCTCGAGTACGAATCTTTCTGCATGGAATTGTTAGAGAAAAATACCAAAGAAATTTCATCCCCTGGCGGCGGTGGCTCATGCAACGTTTTTCATGCGATAAGAACGATTTCAACTGCTTTAGCGACCATAATCTGGAGGAGCATTTCAATTTCATTGGCGACCTCTGGTGGTTGATTTTGGCAGTACAGTATGTCAGGTGCCGAAGGCTAGAGACTACCTGCCAACTATTTGAAAAAACATCTGAATCAAATATTCACTTGAGCGGTGAAATGCGGATAGCTATGAACACCTTTACTGGGAAAATTGATATTTTTAATGATCAACAAATAATCTTTTCTGACTAGCAACCGGAAGCTAACTTTGCTCCAGCCGGTTATAACTCACAGGAGGAGATGACCCTGCACCTTGTACTCCATCTATGTGGAGGCTCCAAGAAAAGAGGGACGACCTCGCCCCACAATATTCTGAAAGTTCCTCCATCCTCAAATGCTGCCAAAGGTAAATCAACTTTGTTTAACGATATTTTTCTTCATTATGAAAAACAAAAACCTTTGGGTGGCACTAATATTACTATCAGTTTGGTTCCAACTAATTAAACATGGGAAAATTTCTTTTCTGCCCTTCATTGTCCATAAGTTCGCGTCAGCTTGAATTCTGAAGGTTGATCTTGAATAGAGTAAGCTAGGAGAGGAGGGTCCCCAGAGCAAAGACAAGATATAGGCTGCTGGCCTGGTGAGGGCCTTAGTGGATGGAAAACGGTGGCCTCTTTATGAAGCCATAGCAATCTAGTTTAGCCTGCATGCAAAATCATTAACAAAGGTTTTGATTCGAGGAAGAATCCGTATTCTCCCTTTTGAATATTAGTGTAAGAATATTCCTTTCTGTGATTGACAACACCTTGATCTTTGAAATAATCTAGTATTGATTTGGAGGATTATTAAAGTCTCAAATTCCAAAGCTATCTGGTATAGCCGATATGCAAGAACAACCTTTATGGCTTCTGGTTGGCTTTGTCATGTGAAGGTAATCGCTTTGACAAGATTTATTATTGGAAGCCATTTTTATTAGGTGGACTTTAAATTTATTAAAGGGAGTCACATTTGATAGAGACACACTATCCGTGTGTGGTGCACTTACGTAATCTCTTTGACAAGATGTATTATTGGAACCCATTTTGATTACGTGTATTTTAAATTTATTAAAGGGAGTCACATTTCTATAGATTATTTTTAGTCTTGTGAATGTTAAAATTTCATTTTCATTTTCATTTGATAGAGACATACTATTCATGTGTGGTGCATTTTCATGTAGGAGTTGGGCATCTGTGATCCCTCTATGCACTCCAAACTTCCTCTTGAATTAAGGCGGTGTGGTTGACTTGGATCCTACCGAGACATCATCAGAACCTTCTTTCACTTTTTTTCTCGATAAGTAACTTTCTTAGTGCTTGTAAGCAGTGCCTTTTGTATCCTCATGAGGGCATTAAACATAATGTAGAATGCTTTTGTTATATAACCTTTGGGGATTTGCCTTAGTATAATACAATTTTTTTGTTGTTAAGTATTCTTTTGTGATATTTTAAATGATTTAAAAGTGTGTTGCTATTGGTAGAGGGGGCTCAATGTGAGTATTTATGTGGAGGGTGTCATGGAAAAATGGTCATGGGAAAATATTATTATTATTATTATTGCGCTCTTTTTCGTTGATGCTTGATGGTAAATAAACGGTGGTCACTTTATTGGCCTATAAACAAAGAAGGAGGTGGCTCTTTGACATATTGTTATTGGGTTGTGTTTATTGAGGACATTGAGCTTACCTTATATTGTTTGGATTTAGCTTGCATTAGATCTATATCTCCATGGTTTAATTGTGATGGTTTCTTTGTGTTATTTGTTCTATTATTTCATTGCATTTTTTCTTTCAGATATAGAGGTAGGTCATTGTGCTCGTTGGTAGATGTGGAGGGTGATGATTGTTATCACTATTGCATTGAACATGTCCGAAGTTATTTGTTTCATGGCCTTTTGTTAGTTTTTTGCTTTGAATGTGGGGATGTTTGTTAGCTTTTGGGATTACTTTGAAAGTGTTGACATGGTGTTTAAGGGTGCTTTGGCCTTTATATGATGTGGGGTGCATGGTGTGTTGAATACCCTTGGCTGTATTATAGCAGATATATACATTGAGGATAACTTATTCATGAATTACTATACCTTAACTTGATGCTTATGTGGCGTACTTTCTTAAAAGGTTGGTGATGTTGAAAATAATAGTGAGAGAAGGTTCCTTGATTTGTGCCTTAATCAAAAGAACCACAACGAGTTTGTCCTTGGCATGCTGGAGTTTCCTATAAGTTAGGACAAATTCCTATAATTTAGGATTCATCCCTAAAAGTTAGGAGCTATGAAGTAGTTAACTGATGTTTTAAAGTGGAAAGCCACATTGTTAGTCTTCTAGCGCGAGTTAATTGAGGAAAACAACATGTGTTTGAGTCTCAAGTCATTGATTTGAGATAGGATGACTTGCATGAGTAGTTAATGTTGAGATTCAACAAGAAAATTTTAGCACCCACGCCTAGTTGCATTAAGAACCTAGACTAGGGTGGGGCCCACAATGCTATTTTTGGATGCATGTCTATTTTGGTTATCCCTTAATTAAGATGGATAATAAAATGTAATCTATTCTCAATGTAAACTTGAAATAGTTAACCGAGAGTGATAAACTTAATTAGCTACTGGATTTCGAGTTAGAGGTAGTTGGTGAGGCATGCCAAGTAATTCTAGTTGTAACAGAGTTCGAAGTGTAGTGGTGCATTAGTTAATGCAAGTTGTAAGCAATTTAACACATTTAAGTGAGTTAAACTCAGTTGTGCTAGTTGTAATTGAAGATACACTAGTGAGAGATCAAGTGAATTAAATATTAATTAATTCACAATCAGTGATCTCACATGCAACTGAGGATTTACTATTATTAGCTGCATGCATGTCAGACCCAGTGGAGACCCAGTTGAGTTCTAGGTGAAAGGGAAGTCGGCTATCAGTTGTAGGATTATTGGCTTGCAGACATGCAACCAAGAATCCATTGGAGTGCCCATGATACTTTCCTAGTCAAGGAAGGCCAAAATTCCTATCTTTTAGGGATCTATTCCATCAGGGATTGTGCAAGCAAGGCAGGCTGTTTGGAGGTTGAGAATTGGCTATGTGTTGATCAGTTTTGCATATGAAAATTAGCTGAGTACTGGATGGCTCTTGTGAGTAGAGTTTTGGATGTAATTGTTTCATGATCCATGCTTAATATACAATAGAAGATAGTGGGGTTTTTGGCTGTAAGCTTTCCCCAGGAAATTATTTGTGTTGTGTGTGATTGATCTTTCTTCATGTTCACATGATTAGTGATTGTGTTTTTAATTCCGCAAATATTTGTAGAAGCGATTCAGTATTTAAATTTAGTACATTGTTATATCGGGTGAATCCAATATATACATGCATGTTGTATAATTTCTACATGGTATTAGAGCACATGAAATTGCAGAAGTGACACAGGAGCTGAGTTTGTGACTAGATAGAATTCGAATTTTCAGAAAGAATTTCTTGGTGCTACAACTGATTCAAGATCGAAATGGCTTTCAATGGCTTGTGGTTGGAGTATGTACTCGAGGGTAGCTCAAACTATATTTCTTGGAAGGACATGATGGAGGAAGTACTCAAAGAAAATGGCTTAAAGGAATTCATTGACATTGATGTTCCTAAACCCACTATGGCAGATGCTGCAAATCTTGATGCATGGAAAAAGAAAGTGAAAAAGGGAGGAGGATCCTGTTGGAGGGAGTACGAGACCACATTTTCTCAAGCCTCCATGGGAAATCCACACCATATGCAATGTGGAATTGTTTGACAGATCTATTCCAAAGCAGTAGTGACCATAGGAAATTGTCGCTCAAAGATAAACTCAGGAAGATCAAGATGGAAAAGGGAGACACCATTGCAAAATATCTAACAAAGTTTTTCCAATGTCGGGATGAATTGGGGAGCGTTGGAATAACAGTATCTGATGATGATTTGGTGAGCTTGGCTCTCCTAGGACTTCCCAAGGGTTGGCACAGTTATCAAGACTCTGTCAATGGAAGGGAAAAATTGCTAGATTGGGAACGACTATGGTCGGATTTGGTGCAGGAGGAGTTCAGATGGAACACCAAAGATGGATCTTCATCTAAGAATAAGGATGAAGAGGGTTGTGATTTGGCTTCCAAGGCAAGGAAGGGTAAGGGGAAGAAATTCCATTCTAATTCCGAGTCCAAGAATGGATATTCTTCATGCAGAAGAAAGATAAAAAATTCTCTAAGTTTTGTGAGTTTAAGGCACTGGAGGAGAAAGAGTCGGGGAAGCAAGTGAAGGCTCTTAAGAGTGATAATGGTGGAGAATACATCTCTAACAAAATCAAGAAATTTTGCAGCAAAGAAGGAATTTGAAGAGAACTCATAGCGCCTCATAACCCATAGTAGAATGTGGTCACGGAGAGAAAGAACAGAATGATCGTGGGTGCAACACGAGCAATGTTGCATGATCAAGGCATATCGATGCATCTGTGGGCGGAAGCATGCAACACAATGGTACATGTGCAAAACTATTGTCCTCATAGAGTACTTGGCATGAGTATACCTGAAGAGGCTTTCACTAGTAAGAAACCTGATGTTCCACACTTTAATATTTTTTGCTCATCTGTTTATGTGCATTTGACCAAGGATGCTAGGAATAAGTTGGAACCAACAACTGAGGTTGGGATTTTTGTGGGGTACACTGAAAGACCCCATAATTATCGTGTGTATTTTCCAAACAACAAAATGACTGTTGTGCGACGAGATATAAAATTTGATGAGGAGAAAGCCATGCGGTTGTCCCTTGAGAGGGAGATGTACTTGTATGCAGAGGAGAAACTACTGTTTCCCAAGGATGAATCTAAAGATGTGGATCAACCACATGAGGAGGTTCATAGAGTGGAGGAAAACACTCATACAGAGCCATCCATTAGAAATGGCAGAAGGTGCACCACGGAAGCAGATAGATTAAGAGTTGATGCTGCAGAGAATGTAGGAGCCCCTACTTCACAATGCAGACAGAGACAGTCTCCTGATCGATTTACTAGATACATGGATCTTATGAGAAAATTTATTGTGATTGAACCATATTCCTTTCAGGAAGAAGTGCAGCAACCAACTTGGGTTGATGCAATGGTGGAGGAGTATGACTCCATTGTCAAGAACAGTGCATGGGAGTTAGTCCCAAGACTAGTCAACAAATCAGTGGTTGGATCGAGATGGATCTACAAGGTAAAGCAAGCTACTGATGGGAGTGTGGAGAAATACAAGGCCATATTTGTGGCCCGGGGATTATCACAGATCGAGGGGATAGATTATGATGAGAATTTTGCACTTGTTGCAAGGTACTCTTCCATAAGATCCATCCTTTCACTCTTAGCACAAATGGGCTGGAGCATTCATCACATGGATGTGAAAAATGCATTTCTCAATGGGATCATTGAGGAAGAGGTGTACATAGAGCAGCCTGTAGGTTTCAAAATCTTCAACTATGAGTCGCATGTGCGCAAACTCAAAAGAGCATTGTATGGGCTGAAGCAAGCACCCCGTGCTTGGTACACTCGGGTAGACAACTATTTCACTGGACCGGGCTTCACCAAAAGGGAAGAAAATTCAAACCTGTATCAGATAGTGGTTGAGGGTAAGCTATTTATTATTGTTCTATAAGTTGATAATCTAAATTTGACTAGTGATGAGCAGATGATACACTCATGCAAGGAGGATCTTGCAAGGGAGTTCGAAATGAAGGACATGGGACTCCTTCATTATTTCCTTGGATTGGAAATATGGCAGCGGGATGGTGAAATTTTTGTGTCTCAAGGAAAGTATGCAAAGGAGATACTAGGTAAGTTTAACATGGAGAGCTGCAAACCCATGGATACTCCTCTTCCAAGAAATTGGAGGAAAGAGGATGCTACTTCTAGAGAGGTAGTGGATGCTACTGTCTATAGGCAGTTAGTGGGTTCACTAATGTATTTGGTGAACACAAGACCATACATTTCCTATGCAGTTAACCAGCTGAGTCAAGCTATGGTTAAGCCTACCAAGCTCTTTTGGAATGCGGGGAAGCATGTCTTGAGATACCTGAGGGGAACATCAGAATATGGTCTATGGTACAGACGGAAAGAGGGAGTGAAGCTACAAGGCTTCACAGATGTAGATTGGGTGGGTAGTCCATCAGACAGAAAGAGCACATCAGGAGGGATATTTAGCATAGGATCGAAAATAGTTTTCTGGTACAACAGGAAACAACGTTTTGTGGCACTCAATTCAGTGGAAGCGGAATACATGGTAGCAAGTCAAGCTGCATGTGAGGCTATCTGGATGAGAAAGATCTTGGTTGGTTTGTTTGGTTCTTAGATGGATCCGACGGTGATTCATTGTGATAACTAGAGTTGCATTAAAATTTTGATTAATCCTGTGTTTCATGATAGGTCAAAGCATATAGATATCTGGTACCATCATCTCAGAGATTTTGTGCAGAGAAGGATAACGTTGCTTTAGTACATTCCCATGGAAGAGCAAGATGTGGATATTTTGACGAATGTTCTCACCAGGTTCAAACTTGAATACCATAGAGACAGGATCAAGGTGAAGCATAATCCATTTCTTGTTGACAGGGAGTGTTGAGATTCAACAAGAAAATTTCATCACCCACGCCTAGTTGCATTAAGCACCCAGCTAGGGTGGGGCCCACAGTGTTATTTTTGGATACATGTCTATTTTGGTTATCCCTTAATTAAGATGGACTAAACTGTAATCTGTTCTCAATGTAAACTTGAAATAGTTAACTAAGAGTGATAAACTCAGGTAGCTAGTGGATTTCGAGATAGAGGTAGTTGGTGAGGCATGCTGAGTAATTCTAGTTGTAATAGAGTTTGAAGTGCAGTGGTGCATTAGTTAATGCAAGTTGTAAACAATTTAACTCAGTTAAGTGAGTTAAACTCATTTGTGCTAGTTGCAACTGAAGATACACAAGTGAGAAATCAAGTGAATTAAATATTAATTAATTAACAATCAGTGATCTCACATGCAATTGTGGATTTACTATTATTAGCTACATGCATGTCAGATCCAATGGAGACCCAGTTGAGTTCTAGGTGAAAGGGAAGTTGAATATCAGTTGTAGGATTATTTGCTTGCACACATGCATCCAAACACCCATTGGAGTGCCCATGATACTTGCGCAGTGAAGGAAGGTGAAAATTCCTATCTTTTAGGGATCTATTCCATCAGGCACTGCACAAGCAAGGCAGGCTGTCTGGAGGCTGAGAATTGGCTATGTGTTGGTCAGTTTTGCATATGACTGTGTGAGACAATTAGCTGAGTACTGGAGGGCTCTTGTGAGAAGAGTTTTGTATGCAATTGTTTTATGATCCATGCTTAATATACAATAGAAGATATTGGGGTTTTTAGCTGTAAGATTTCCCCGGGAAATTATCTGTGTTGTGTGTGATTGATCTTTCTTCATGTTCATGTGATTAGCATTTGTGTTTTTAATTCCTCAAAATATTTGTAGAAGCGATTCAGTATTTAACTTTAATACATCGTTAGATTGGGTGAATCCAAGATATACATGCATGTTGTATAATTTCTACAATTAACTCATGATAACTCAATAAATCACAAAAGGAAACTCCTTAATTAGAAACCCACTAAACTTAGCCATTCATATTGTTTTAAAAGGAGGAACAAAGACACAATTTGATTCATTTCCTTGTGAGCACTAGTTGGTGAGACAAGGCAGTTTAAAGCACAAGTTGATGCTTATGTGAGTTTGATAGAGAGCAGATAGGGATCAACAATATTGCAAGGGTTTCAAGCCTGGTTCAAGGCAGGAAAACAAGTTTGTTTTCAGATTCAAATAAGTTGTATTTGTAAGAGATCGAATGCTCAATTTCTATCAATAATCAAGCAGAGGGTTTTCCCAGTTGGGTTCCCTAGAAAAAAAATGTGTTTGTATTCTGTGATTGCTGTTATTTCTGTTATTATTCTGCTGCAAAGTTTAGTAGAGAAATTATGTGTTTATATGAAAAGAAATTATATTTCAGATTGTTCATATTAAGTAGTTACAAAATTTCAAAGAAATTCTACATGGTATCAAAGCTCTTGGAACAAAATTAAGATCAACGCATTACAAGTGTAACAAATCTAAGAAGCAAGAACATAAAAAAAAGATACCTCTGAGGAAACTACATATTAGGATCCCTAGCGAAGGAGAGATATTAGACTGTTATGGGTCCAATAATCTTGTGATAGTAGGCCGAGTTTGTGGAGTTACATGCAGCATAGAGGAGACATATTCTGAGGCAGTTCAGTGCCAAATTTGAGGGCTAAATCCTCAAGAATAGGGCCATATATTTATGTGTCTTTGGGATGACAGTTGCACTGCTGTAGGTGTCATTTTGGGAGGCCAAAAGGTTATGACAGTGGGCAGAAAAGTTTCATAAAGGCCAATGAAGAAGAGGAGTTATAGAGGAAGGGAAACTATAGGTTTTGGGTGGAGAGTTTCTATAGAAACATGTTCGAATATTTTCTGAGTATGCCTAGTGTTGCCAAGTTTTTTAGGCGGTCTCTTTGAGTACCAAAAAGGCCAAACAATGGAGTGTACAATGGCAAGAAGCACAACAGATAAGGGAGGATTACTGGGGAAGCTAATTCATAGTATTTGGAGGCATAAAGGGCCAAGTTTGTGAGGTTGTAACTGTAGTTACAGTAAGCCCTAACAGAGGGCTAGGAATTACAGAGAAGGGAACAAAAGCTGAGGTCAAGGGGAGCAAAAATTCGCTAAGAAAACAAGGTATGTTTTGTCCTCTTGAATGTGATCTTTGCTAGTGGATGAGGCATCCAGTTTGGACAAAGGTTGGAGGACATCTTGTGGACTGCGTGGATGCTAGCAAGAAGGTGTCTTTGGGAGCCCTAAGTGCAAACTTATAAAAGAACATAGGTTTTCTACGAGTGGCATAAGTTTGATGCTCAAGGGCTTGTTATTTGAAGGGATAAAAGGACAACCAAAAGAGAAAGCCCTAGTTCGTAGTTGTAGAGAAGGACTTCTACAGTGAAAAGAGGGCAACCTCCTAGCCCTTGAATTGTCTATAGTAGCAACAAAGGAAGACATACATGGGAAGCCTAGGAGTTGTTCACAAAAAAAGTTGTGAAAAACTCACATAAGACCCTAAGAGTTGACGATCATGGAGGAGCAGGAGAGAAACTAGTGGGAAAATTTGTTTGAGATAGGTGCAACCTTGAGCAACAAGGTAGGGAGAGATCAAAGTAGAGAAGTGGTGGTTGAGCGAGAGCATGATAGAGCTCTCAAGATGGAGCCTCAACCAGTATCTCAATTTGAGTCTAAGCTAGTTGATAGTTGGGCTGACCAGTAGGATGATGAGGAGCATAGCCCAAGGCGAGTGGAGGCATCCACTGAGTCAAAGACTCCTAGTATAGGGAGAGTTTGAGTCAAGTGGGCATAGGATTTGGTTAAGGGAGATAAAAAGAGAATTGAGTCTTCCAACATCAAGAAGCAGAAACAAATTTACACAAGGCACATGGAACTTATGACTAAAGTGGTGGAATCGCAGAGCATGGTGGGAAAGGAAAAGTCTTCAGATCAAGTTCTGCAGCAAAATCAGGGAAGCCTTCTAGTTCAAAGGGAGTAGCTACAACAATGAAGAACATAATAGTGTTGGAGATAGATCTAGGTGGACGAGGTTCTTCTAGGAACACCTTCTTCGCTAAGAGGGAGTATTGAAAATAATAGCGAGGAAGGGTTCCTTGATTTTTTCCTTAATCAAAGGAACCACAATGAGTTTCTCTATGGCATGCCCAAGTTTCCTATAAGTTAGGACGAATTCCTATAATTTAGGATTCGTTCCTAAAAGTTAGGAGTTATGAAGCAGTTAACTAATGTGTTAAAGTGGAAGGTCGAGTTATTAGTCTTCTAATGCGATTTAATTGAGGAAAAGAATGTGTGTTTAAGTCCGAAGTCCTTAATTTGAGATAGGACGAGATAGATGAGTAGTTAACTCATGCTAACTCAATAAATCACAAAAGAAAACTCCTTAATTAGAAACTCACTAAACTTAGACATTTGAATCACTTTAAAAGGACGAACAAATGCATTATTTGATTCATTGTCTTGTGAGGACGAGTTGGTGAGACAAGGTAGTAGAAAACACAAGTTGGTGCTTGTGTGAGTTTGATATAGAGCAGATAGGGATCAACAATCTTGCAAGGGTTTGAAGCCTAGTTAAAGGTAGGAAAAAAAGTTTGTCTTATGATTGAAATAAGTTGTATTTGTAAGAGATCTAATGCTCAATTTCTATCAATAATCAAGCAAAGGGTTTTCCCAATTGGGTTCCCTAGAATAAAATTTGTTTGTATTGTATGATTTATGTTCCTATTCGGCTACAAAGTTTAGTAGAGAAATTTTGTCCTTATATGAAAAGAAACTATATTTCAGATTGTTCATATTAAGTAGTTGCAAAATTTCAAGGAAATTCTACAGGTGGTTTATGTAACTTGATGATATTATTCATGAAGCACACACATGGAGGTTGATTTCTTGCTTGGGTAGACTACCCATTTGGAAGAGTGTTAGGCATTTAGGAGGAGGGAATTAAGGTCTTGGTAGAATGGGGGAACTAGGTTGCTTGTTTGGAGACTTGTGGTTAACTTGAGGATGCTTGGATTGAGGAGTACTCATGTAGGTGTGGCGGACTTAGAGGTGCATATGGCTTAAGAAGAAGAAATGGAGCATTGGAGGCCTTTGGAGGAGGAGGAGCATTGGATACTTTTTTGTGGCGTTCTTACCATGGGACCCTTGCTTAGTATATATGCATACCTTGGAGCTTATCATGTTTCACTTAGAATTGGAGTGCTTCATATGTGGACCTATATAGTGTTTAGTTATGTTTCTTTTTGTGGACATGGTCCACTTTACTATTGTTGGCGTCCCTCATTTTCCATATAATAAAGTGAGGAGAGAGTATTTTCATTTGTTTGTATTTATGACATGCTAGTGTGATAGATGTGAGAGCTAGAGTGAAGTTTTTTCTTTCATTTGTGCTCTTCTTCGTTGTAATTTGTTCTCTTTTTCTTGAGCACTAGGGTTCTTGAGGTGATTCAAGAAGAGTGAGGTTAGGGTTTTCCATAAGAGGAAAAGAGGAGCTATGGTTTGGGGGTAACCATAAAGAAACAAAGGGAGCAATGTTCATGTATCTCTTGTGAGATAATAAGATGAGGGTTTTGTGGCATTTGAAAACCTTAATACTACATGGAGTGTTTTGATATGGAGAAGATAGTGGGAGACTATCTTGTTTTATCTCGTATGCTTGTGTGATACAAGTGTAGGTACCAAAGAGTAATTGCTGGTATTTTATACTATATTGTTGTCAATTTTTGGTAGAGAAACTCAATTAATTTGGGAGATATAACTAGTTAGGTGGAGTTGGTGGCTAGGGTTTGCTATGTATGGTAGATGTTATAGCTAGTGTTTTAAAATCTTGACTTGTACCTGTTACCCACCACTTCGTGGGTGATATCCTTAGGAGAATTTTTTCTCCATGATGGACCTCAACCAATAGCCAACAACTCCTTGTAGCCCTCAACTAGCTAGTTATGCCATTTCTTTGCCACCTGAGCCAACCATGTGGTCCCTCACCCATTTGTATTGATCGTATGTTTGGAGGTGGTCCTCCCGAACCTAAAGGTATGTATTGTCATTTGGTAATTGAGTATTGGGTTTAATTATCATGGACACTTCTGGGCATGGATTGATGGGGGAATTCGATAGAAAGGGTGGAATTTTTTTGTGATTCTGTCCCTTTGACCTCTTTTGAATGTTACATGTTATCCTTGATAACAACTAGGTTTGTATAGGTTGGTCTTAGGTAAGTTAGGTCAAGTCATTAGGGTGAAATAACGTCATGAAGTTCATTAATTTTGAAAACAATGTACATATGTGGGGGTTACAGGTCATCATTAAGGTGATAGGTATTAATTCAAATAAAAATCCCAAAAATATCTCGTGGATAAGTGAAATAGGCCATTTCATGTAAATTTGACACTCCTACACAAGTTCATAGTGAAATCAGTGTAAAACAATCAGAATTCATTACGAACTTGCCTAAAAACTCTATTTTTACAACAAGCTGAAGTTTTGGTATTTTTGAAGCATTTAATATATTTCAGAGAGCATATGAGTCATCAAAAGAGTGGAGGAGTGTCATTGGGACACTTGTTTATGAATATCACTTAGCAAAAGAATGACATGGTTACCAGCACACCATTTTTTCCACCTCACCAATACACAACTCATCTTGAAATTCAGAATATAAGGAACTAAAATCTAGGATGAAAATTTTCCACTTGATCATGGTTGTTGACACCTCAACATGTCAGTATGGTTCAATGGAGATGGTGAAAGTAGAATTGAAGAAAAAGGGTTTCAAGATGGTTGTAGTGGATGACCCTACTACCACTCAAAAGATGGTAAGACATATTTTTTTGGAAAATCTCTTAGGATACTCTATAAAATCAGTTATAGAGTCGTGAACATGTTTTTTTGGAGGTAAAGATTGAAAATTGCAAATTCTGGAAAAGTTAGGTAAGTTCGTAGCTCAAGCCTTGAAGCCGCGTTTTCGCTACGAACTCGTTGTAGGATGTTTTGGGGTAAAAATTATAAAAAATATCATGTCAGGGGTGGATGAAGACATGTGTTTACCTTATTTTACCTAATTAAGACCTTCCAATAGGCAACAAAGTCAGAAAAAGTGCAGAAGGTGATGCAATGAAAACGCTACGAAAACTATGATACAAACTTTCCTGTAAATGAATGTTTTAACAGTCAACTTCAACTTCGATTTATGACCAAATGAAAAATCATTTTAGAAATTTGAAGGAGGTTTTTCTTCATCACAAGCCCATCTACAAAATTTTCTCTCAATTTTTGCAAAGCCATTAGGGTTTGGAAATTATGCACTCATCTTTGAGACCTATTTTTCAGAATTTTCACTAACTAGATTTGTGTAAAAATAGTAAAATTCGACTTGGAGGAGGTCCAGCACAACATCCATCTAGCATAATGACACATCAATAGTAAAATACACTCAAAAAATTAGTTGGTTTCATTTGATAAGGGTTATTAAAGGAATTTATTGAACTATTTAATGAAAGAAGAGTCCTTTTTGTATTTAAACTTTGCCAAATAGAAATATCCCTAGGAAGTCTCCAAGTGATGTAATCCTATTTGAAATAGGTCCCTGAGGCAGGAATTTCAAAGCTAGCAAGGCAGAAAACCATTTGTATGAGTCCTCACTCTACAAATGAGAGAGTTTTAGAGTTAGAGAGGGGTTGATTGATGTTATAACCAATGCTACTATTGTAATATTTTCTCTACTCAGTTAATTTATAGCTGCAGAATTTTTTTTCCAGACCTGAGATTCTTTGTGGGCTCTTATGTGTTTGTCTCATTTACCTATTCAATGTCAATTTAGCTTACTTCATGCATAATTACTTGGAATTCATAAATTACTTTGCTCCAAATTCCTTTATGCATCTTGTTTGCTGTCAAAGTTATTTTTGTAAGAGTTCATATGCCTCAGCTTCCATGAATGATTTTTTTACGTAATTGAGTTTTATATTGACTCCATGCCCAATGGTAGCCATCACACATCTTTCACCTACAAAAAAAACCTCCAAAAGTCATATGAGTTAGCCATCTGATTTTTTAAGCTTAATTATTGAATATCATACATTTTCTTGAGAGAGCCCTCTCTGGTTGGAAGGGCTAGCTTCCAACCCTAAGTGGTTTGAAACAATTACACTGAATTGACTGTTGAGCAACCCAATGGTCCTAATTTGGTGATAACATTACCCTTGGATTTTAGTCCTATGTGATCTCGTTTGTTGAATGATTTGGTTTTAGCGTGGTATTGCTTGGGAAATCTCGACTTTGGTTGCATGGTCCCGCTCCCTTATCCACATATACTATTCCCCTTCCATTCAATATACCCCCATTCTTCATCTCTCCCACCAGAGTCCACATATGGTTAGCCTCCTCATTCCCTTGCCTCCACCTTGGGACAAGTTTGGAACGATGCCCCAGAGGTTGAAGTAGCCAAAAAGAAAAGTAAAAGCATAAATGGCTACATTCAACAGGAAAATGTATCACAAGATGCAAAAGATAGTTGGGACAAACATAATTAGCACATGGGAAAAAGGAAATGCATGAACTCTACCCCATACCCATGGCCATCACCATAGTTCTATAGGCCCTAGATGAGCCTCCTTTATCATTTAGGAACCCATGATTTTCCCAACCCTTGGAGGGAAATGAACTACCCTACCGAAAGGGGGTAATCACTGCAATATCTGACAGATCATTCCCTTACCCTTTGAGCCTCGAGATGTTAATCAAAGAAAAATTGTAAAAGGAAGAAAACATATAAAGAAGGGTGGAAAAATTAAGGGCGGGGCACCTCATGTACCACGATTTCTCCCTCCTAAAACTCATATACCCATGTATGGGATGCCCTCTTTCTAGCTACTCGTGTGCCCTGATATTTGACCCAAGATTGCCCCTCTCATTCCCTATTCCATTTCACCTCTTTATCACATGCCACCACCATTTGAGGGATGTACTGTAGACATACTATCTCCTCTGAAGGTAGGAACCACCTAATAAAGTATTTGGTTAACCCCCTTTGGAGCTTGGATACATTAGCACATGCCAAAGCCCACAATGGAAGGGCATGCCATGATGAAGTGTCCACTTTGTTAGCGTAAGAAGTCACTCCTTGATTGCCTAAGGAGTAAGCCTTACACATCATAGTTCATTTCAAATTTTAAAAGGGGTTGTTTGAGTGGTGGGATGGCTTTCTCAAATATTTTGAAATGATTTTATATTCTTTAAGACTTTCATGCATTTGGCAAGTTGTGGCAAGTATAAATTGTGTGGGTAAAAGGTAGTATAGGGAGCAGAGTACACAAGTGGAAGAATATGAATAGCTGGTACCTGTTTTAGGAAATATTCCTATCCTAAATCAGTCACACAACTATGATGATGACCTTTAACACAAGCTCTGTTTATGTTAAGAAAACAACACTTAGAAAATAGATTGCATGTCTAAATTATTCGAAAAATCCTGTATGAAAACTTCACTGACATGTTCTATTACACACATATAACTTGCAGAAAACTGAAAGCAGATAAATTACTGTTAAATGCTTTAACAACTTCTCACTCACACTTCACTAGTTGCTACAACTCATATTTTAGAAGAAATTAATAAAGGAAATATACAAACCACACATTAGATGTTCCTTGAGTCACAAAATCCTCCAACATGAAGAAAAAAGGGTTTTTTATTATATTAAGTCTTCACGTAGACTAACATCCAACCTGAAAATAGTATTTACAAGTGCTATATATAGTAAGAGAGGAACCAAGTCCATATCTTCTAAAAAGAAGGAAACATTAATTCTAACATAACATATGTGTCAAAAAACATTACATCCTTATCTCCTTGAAATATAACATAAAGGACAGATGGAGAAAGAAGAAGAGAAAAATTCTGGGCTCATATGCTGAGTGTGTTGTCATGCTGCCCCTTTTTCTACTGAATTTTCTCCTTGTGTCATGAGTCTTTAATAAACATGCAGCTTCATTTAATAAGACCTCCAACAACCTCATAACCACCTCTCACCATCACTTGTATTATCCATTTGGTTATGGGTTCTTATCCATCCTTAATTGACTCAGAAAAAATTGCTGACAGGTGTCAAAATTAAGTTAAAACAGATGCTGCCGAAAATTCTGGTAAAAACCAGTAACTGCACAAAATCTGGAATGCTACCAGAAATTCCGGTAGCACCCTATTTCTTTTTCAAAATACACAGAAAAATGCTGAAAATTATGTCCTGACTTGTATTCCATGACACCTAGGCTACTGTTCAAAATTTATAACTGATTAGCAAAAAAGGATTAGTACTAAAAACCTTTTTACCTTTCCTCTATGTGTGCTGCAGCTTTAGCCAGTTTATCTAAATCAGTTTTGTTGTCAGCAACTAATGTTCTGGATCTGGTTTCTCTTGTAGTTGCCTCCTTGACAGGGTCTTTGTCCTCCTTAGAGCCCTTTTTTTTCTTCTTCTTTTTGAGGGCTCTGAGTGTTGTTCTGAAGGGGTTGGGTTCTTGCATTTCTTCATGGATTTTTTTTGTTTTCTTTGTCTTTGAACCTTCAGGTTTCCCTTCAACATCAATGACTTATGTCATAGACTTGGCTTGAGTAGAGCCTTGGATTTAAGCTTAGAATTATTGCTCTCTCTTGTATGTCTCTTTCTGGTGCTAGAAATAGGTTTAGCTTCTTCTTTCTTCTTCTTGCTACTGATTTCATATCCAACAACCTTAAGGATTTCTTAATCTGATGGTGTAGGTTGATATTCCTTTTGCAATGTTTTCTGAATATGTGCTTCTGGAAATTCCGGTAGCACCCGCGCTTTTGACTTATCTGATGTTTCAGATCTTCCTCTTCTGGCTCTAGTGTATACATTTGGAAATAGAGGAACAAGGGGTACTATCTTCATGGACTTGGGCTTTCTTGTTGAGGAGCTCTCTCCTTTTTCCACCTTTCTTTCAATTTTGCCTGCAGAAACTTTCTCTTTCTTACCTTTGGCCTTCTTATGAATGTTTTCTTTTTAGGCCTCTCTTTTTTTTCTTCTCTTTGCAGGCTAAGGGTTTGAATGTGGAACTGGAGGTGTAGGTGCAGGTTGTCCTACCCTATAGAATAGAAAGTGGTCCCAAGTTTGGTTTCTCTTCCTCGACTCTTCTTCAGCCAGAACTTTGATGAAAGCTTGATGGTACAAGCTATAATCAGAAACATCATTATGGGTCTGAACCCTTGTTGACATCTTTGTCAGGTTTTTCAACAAGAAAAATGACAGATTCAATGTCTTCATCCCTGCAATATGAAAAATAAACCTCATGTGATAGAGGAATACCACTGTCTAGCTCCTTTCACATGTGAGATATATCTTGATAAGCTTAATTGCCTCTGCCCAATCATTCTTAAGGTAGCCACTTGGGATGCCTTTTTCCTAGTTTGGATCTCCGTGATCATCCTTGAGGAAGTTTTTGAGATCACCTGCTGTGATAACTTGTCCCTTGAACCACCTTTCTCCTTCTTGGGGAAGGTTAAAGGCTTCAACAATGGAGTCTTTAGAAACCTGCAAAGTAAGGCCATAAATTGTAGCCTTCTATCCATTAAAAGAATTAGCGAATTCTAGAGAAACTCCTGAATGTGAGCTTCCCAACCTAGTGCAAAGAGGATACCATCCTGACTGCATAAACTGAGTTCTTACCCTTGGATTAGCATCAACCAAATATGCACCCTGTGGCTTTATTCGATTTATCTTATCACCTGTTTTAGTCATATTCATAAAAATAAATGACTACGTCTCTTGCAAATGATAGGTGGCAGAATGGGAAGAGTTTACCTTATAGGTGTGGCCTGTATTCTTCTCTAGAAACTTGTCTGAAATCCAAACTTCTTCTCCAACTATAACTCTCAGCAAATTCGAATCCAGCAGCTCAAACTTCAAATGAGAACATTCCTATTTTTTAGGTGGTTTTAAAAAATAAATCTTGGTACACCACCCCATGCAAATCACCCTCCATCATTAAAAATATTCATGATCATGATATGAACCATGTGACACACCATCACCACCTTCAGTTTTCTACATTTTCCATATGGGATCTCCAGATAGCTTATGGAAATTGTTTTTATGACTTGAAGTCACCTCTGCAAACCGTGCTGTTGATTGGCTAGAATTTCCGGCAGCACTGCTGTGCAACCAACCAAGCAGTTATGGTGTGTGGTGTGATCACTACGATCCCTTTAACTCAGAAAACATTTACCTTAATGTATGGATATATGACTTGGTGTAGACAGGCATGACAGGTAACGGTTCAGTCATTAACTGCGGATGACACATGTGACTCAACGTATACAACGACTTGAGCTTAGCTAACCGACTGTAATACGAGACCTATCATTAGATCCTAAAGGATTTAAAAAATATTTGATGCGTATTAACCCTACGACACATGGTATAACTAAAGCGGATGTGCTTTTTCATTTTATTAAAAAAACCTGAGTATGCTTCTAGAAATTCCTGTAGCATCGGAAATAAAAATAAAAAGACAGAAACATAAAATAATAGACTATCTAAAAGGCTAAAAAACTGGTGCTTCTGGAAATTTCGGTAGCACCCATTTTTTTTTGAAATTTTTGAAATTTTTTTGAACTTTAATCCTAAATACAGAACTATGGAATGGACTCATGACTTAGCAAAGAACTGTGCTAACAAACTTATTGTCCATAATTTGTAAGGTCTTTTACCCAATCACTTTAATGACTTGTTTTGTTGGAAGGCTAGGGGATGCATTGGATCTTATCCAAGATTGTAGATGGTGTCCATTTTGGGTTTGGTCTCCTGATACGGGGTCCTAACCCTCCAAAGGGCTACATTGGCACATATAGGGTGTGTGTAGAGAGCCATGGGCCTTGACAACAACAGAAAACATTCCATGGATCCCCAGAGATGCTCAGAGATTGCTCGAGATCCATCTTTTGGACGAGGAAGATGTACCAGGTACACTATGCCCAACTGGCCCCAGAGGTGCACCACACACTTGGTAGGTGTCCCAGGACTTTTAAGTTGACATGGCATCACTTATTCCATAATTTGATCCCTTATAGATGGTTTATAGGCATCTTCGACTCATTTGGAGACCCATGAGGTCATTGGTGTGCCCCTACACCCACTGGGAGCACCACATGTTTATTGTTTGGAGAACAAGGGGCCACCCCCTTGTCCATCATTTTTGAGGATCCTTATGGCACTTATGGACCTCATCATTCCTCTTGGAGGGCCCTACGACATGCATTGATTATTATTTGACCTCTTGAGAGACTTATTATTTTATTTGTGAGGTAGTTTGGTGGGCTTGTCACCAAAATTTAGTTAATTTTCACACTATTTTATTTTAGGGGATAATGTAGGCCCATTAGGTAATTATAACTCCTAATGAGTGTATAAATAGGAGTTAGATAGATTCATTTTGGATCATCACTTGACTTGGATCATTCTCTCTTTAAAGAACTTCACACTTTTTCCTTGGTGGATATTTTTGGATCATGGATGAATTTTGATGTATGGATTGGGTTCTTCTTATCTTGGAGCTTCTTACATTGCAAATGTGTTGATGATTGGATATATTCTCTTACATGTAAGTGCAGTTTTAACTTCCACTATTTTGGGGCTAATTACTGCATTCATTTACGACATCAATGTGGAATTATGTTTATATTTAACTTATCTCCATGTATGGGCCATGTTTGATGAATGAATTGTCCTAGATATCTAGTTATCTCAACAATACTCTTCCATTTGCAATGAATTATAAACAATTTTAAGGTCACTTTTCTTCTCTTGCCCTTAACATTGGACGGAGTCGACTTTGAGAACATCCTTGAGCAAGAAACGAAGTCCATATTCATAAATATCCTTGAATTCATATCCCCAACAATAATTAGGCACTGATCCATCGAAGGGTGGTCATTTCAACCATATTCTTTCAGCTTTTCCTTCCTCTTCTAGGTATAGCCACACTAGGCCACCTAGAGCATCAATTTCCCAATAAAATAACCCTAGAAAAAGTTCAATCTCCTTGGCCCTACTGCACTGGTGTGTCCTTAAGGTCTCCTCTGAATTTGAAGAGATTCCGATGGTGGGATTGCGAGATATCCCAAGTCCTAGGTGTAGGATCAAACTTTGCCCTGGTGTTCCCAAGACTAGTACCTCATAGGATCAATTTGACATCTTTAGGTGAAAATTCTTATTTGATCCTTTCCCCTTGCCTTGGCCAGGTTAATAATATCATCGGTTACTAGACTCCATCCCCTTAACCTGGGTTGGGTCGACTTGGACCTGTGTGGTCCCATTTCTTGTAAAAGACAATTCATCAATGGAAACTTGGGAATCCAAGTTCCAGAGAGATTTTAGGGATTGGTAAACTCCTTTTCAAGTCATATTTCTTTAACCTAACCCTCAAATCCTCACCTCTTTTCCCTAGAAAGTCTTGTACCTTTCTTAACGAGAAAGTAAACTCCATTCTTAATTCTATCTTAGGGAAAAGGTCTTTAAGGTCACTTCACATCTATTTGTTGATCCATCCTTAATAAGTGACTTCCTAATTACCGGGTCTCCTCCCATTGGTGAAATTCCATAAAGAGCAGGGAGTCTTAGCAGTGGTGACAATGGGCTAAGTATCCATCGTTGCCCTTGACCTAGAAATTGCCCTCTTAGGAGTCCCTTTTAGGTCCCCTGCTGGTTTGAGTGGTAACAATACCAACATGTATTAAGCCATTGATATGTATTTTGTTAGATTTTGGGTAGCTCGGAAGGTATTTTTGAGAGAGGGAACACCCAATAAAAGTACCCTAAAGTGGGGTTTTGGACCCAAAGTTGTGGCTTTATGACCTAAAAGAACTAATTATTTATTTTAAAGGGTTGAGAGGCTAAAAACCTAACTTCTAGTGGTTTCATAAATTACCCAAGAAAAAGAATAAATAGAGGAGAGCCAAAGGAGAGGCTCATTGTGTGTAAGAGATATGTGACCTCTCTTGTGCAAGGAGTGCCCTAGGAGGGACGAGTTTTGCTCATGGTGGCTAAGTACTCTTGAGAGAAGACCACATTCTAGTTTTGAGAGGGCCGAGTCAAAGGTTAGAGGATCAGAAAGGTAGCCGTGATCTTGGAGGGCTGAAGAGAAAGGTCGAGTGTGGTTTAGGGCATGGTCTAAGGACAATAAAGGAGATTTGGCCATGTTAATATAACCATTAAAGGAGGTTGAGTGCCTCAGCTTGTGTGAACTGGAATATTGTGGAAAGCCAAGGGTAAGGGTTTCCACATGGGAGAACAAATCTACAACATTGCAACTCCTCTTGTGTACAAAATTAACCCAATAAGGAGCCACAAATCCTAGTGAGACATTCGAAACAAGGAATGAGATCATTTCTAAGAGGACCGACTCTCTATTCTGGATACGTTGAGCTAGTTAGTGATAAAGGAAGGATTAATATGTGGATTTTATAGCTAAAGGACACATCTGTAGCTAAGAGAAAGGCTACTCCAAGTTCTTTCTATGAGCCTTAACAAGGGGCTAGAGTAAGAAAAGGGTTTGGGGTGTTCTGTTATGTGGAAATAAAGCATCCAAAAGTCTTAATTAGGGCTGGTTGTAGGTTGCCCAAACCCTAGGAACATGTTCGAAGCCGACCCATGTAGGTTGTGGCCCTCAAGGAGATAGAAAGGGATGATATAGATGTCTTTTGTGGAGGGCCGAGTACCCTAGAGTGAGAACATAAGCTATTGTCCAGTGATACACAGGTGGCTTTGGTTGTGACAAGGTGGGACTGCAGGTGTGCAGGATGATATGTTGAAGTAGAGGGCTTCTGAGCTTAATAGTAGAAGTTTGTTCATCAAAGGAGTGAATGAACACAACTGGTTTGAAGGTTGATTGTGTAGTCACCTTGAAGGATCTAAGGAACTGTGAGGAGCTATTGTTTAAGAACTAAGTATATAGTGATTTGAAGGGAAAATATACTGTGAGAAGCTGAGCATGTTAAAGGGATGATTATACAATGACCTTAAAGGATCTAAGTCACTGTGTGTAGCTGTAAGTTATGGAGTTGATTATGTAGTGGTTTGAAGGACTAAACTCAATGTGAGAAGATGGGTATGCATAGGATTTAAAGGAGTTAATTCTCTATGTAATGGAGGAAAATTAAAACCAGGTGTCAAGGGAAAATATGGACTGAAAGGGCTGGTGGTGAAAGGGCATATTCAGTAAGTTGTTTGTTTTTTTCTTGCCTTCTTTGGGCAGATTGAAGATTTGAAGATGCAGATATCAAGCCCCTATTTGTTGTATTCTATGTATATTAGTTGTATTAGTGATTTGATGGGCTATAATGTTGAAAATGTCATTAGTTTCAGTCTTCATAATTGTTGTTGTACTCATTTGAATATGTATCATATGTAACAAACAAAAGAAGAAGAAAAAAGTTATTATTATAAAAGCATGGGTTTCATGCTTCTTATTGATGGTCTTATAGGTAAAATCACGTTCTTCATGCTTCTAAGGTTTGTTAGGTCTTAGAATTTATTTCCATGAGTCAAAAGAGTCAACATCATGTTTATAAGACCCTTCCGGGCTAAATGTAATTAGAAAAGAATTTATTTTGAGTCTAGAAAGTCCTGGAAACTCCAAAAGTACAAGTCAACCCTAACAAATTCTAGTCGGCGTAAAGGAGGGAATTTGACCCCTTGGAGAAGCTATATAAAGGAGTAGTTCGACCTCATTTGTAAATCACTCATTAAGAAATTCGATCTCAAGAAGGAAGTTCGATCTATAGTTGGGAAGCAGAAGAAGAAGACAGCGAAGGTCTAGAGGAAGAAAGGAAGGACGTAAAACTTGTTTTTGGGCTCTATCTCTCTCACACGTGTGAAGCATTAGGGTTTTTGCAGCTTCCAAGGAGGGTCGATATTGCAGGATTCAGTTGCAACGTTGAGTAGTTGGGAGAGCGAGATAGTCTGTCTTGACTTCGCTGACCTTGGAAGTAGCTGTCTTAATCAAGAAGAATATCTGTAAGAGCTGAGTTAGGGTTTCTGTAGTAGCTACAAAGCCAAAATTGTGGGTCGAAGTATCAGTTTTGAAGCTGGTAGGTCAAAGTTGCAGTGTGAAGCTAGTTTGCGCAAGATCAAGGAAGGACTTGTAGGAAAGACTGACTCGATACTTGGAGAAGGAATTTGTTTAGGGTTTGGGTCTTTGTTGTCTCATTGTAAGTAGATTATATAAGAAGAGAAGAGTTTTCCAGGTTTTCCCCTTGGAGGGATTTTACCCTAGTTGAGAGCCTCATTTATGTGTCCTCTATTGTTATTGTTTTTTCCTTGATATTTGTTTGATGAAAATATCTAACTAAAGAACAGAAGAAGATTAACTAATTTCATAATAAATATTAAGGTTAAGGAAAAATGAATCAATAGTTGCCACGTTGTATTTTCCAACATGGAATCAGAGCTAAGGTGAACAAGAAGGAAATTTAAAGGATCATCTTGTGGACACAAAGAAGGGTTTTCTTGTCAATGGGAATCATCTGTGAAAGGAAAGAAGGAGAAGATCTATTGATCTGGAAGGAAGGTTTCTATATTTAAGAAGATCAAGACTACATCAAGCTCTCATCAAAGGAGGTTTGAGAGGGATACTACAAGAAAGGTTGTCTCTTTAAAGAAGAAGATCTATTTAAAAGACTCATTGAAAGACATCTTTGAAGGAAGCATAAAAAGGATCTTGGTATCATTCATAACACGTGAAAGCTTTTGTTCAAGGAATCTTAGAGAAAAACTTTTAAGGACATTGTTAAAGTTTATTCAAGGTCTTGAGGGGATCAAGAAAGGTTGAAGACATCACTAAGGAAGAGAATAATCTTGGTTATCAAGTAAGTATCATATTATTACTCTATGTCTGAATCTACTAGTCATATGGGTTCTTTCTGCAAGGAGAGCAACGAGTTTTTTGGAGCACCAAACTACCTCGCATGGAAGAAAATGATTGACCTACCAATGATAGAGCATGAGGTAATGGAATATGTAACTGGGGAAGTCAATGAACCTAGCAAAGACAACACTCAAGATCTAGAAAAGTACAAGAAAGGGGAAGTAAGGGCACAAAGGATCATAGTTGAATCAATCAAGGATCCTCTTGTTCCGTTTGTTGCAAATTTGAAAACTTCAAAGGCTATATATGATAAGCTAGTGAACTTGTACTCTGTAAGTACATCAGGAAAAATTTTTTCTTTGGGGAATAAACTATACAAGATGAAGAAATCAAAGGATGAGGAAATGGCATCCTTTCTGATGAAGATATCTCAATTAAGAGATCACTTACAGTGGGTTGGAGAGACAATTTTTGATTCGTAGATGACCATCTATGTATTAAATGCATTTCCACATGAATGGAACAACTTTAACCCACTCATGTAGTTTTGTAGCTTGTTTTAATAATAGACTTGGATTTTCTATGAAAAATTGAACACTAGGAATACCAAGGTTTGTTATTTGAATTTGAAAAGTTAGGTTAGCTCAAATCCCAAAATGAAATGAAGAAAAGTATACATAAGAGTTTCTAAATGAACAAATGTCCTTTGGATCTCCTTTTGATTTAGGTTTTTGCAGAGTTTATTGTTAGGGGATGTAAAGACTTCTATACAGGATTTTTGAATGTAATGAGACTTGATAACATTGGTCATTGACTCAATAAAGTTTGAGAGATTTTTGTTGAAGGAATTTTCATGTATTTTTTGTAATAACAAATAATATGTGCCAATTGTGTGTTTAAATTAATGCACTTACAATTTTGTGAGCTTTTTGTGAGTGCTTTCATTGTGTTACTTTGATATATAAGCCCATAAATACTACACCATATATTTTCCAAAATACCTTTACCTTCAAGGCACAATCCTTCTAACAACAACTTTTCACTAATTTTTGGCTTTTCAAGAAATGCAACCAACTATCACTAAAACACACATTGATGTCTGCATATAGTTTCATATGATGGGATGAAAGCTTCCATGGATTCCTCTTGAGATACTACATCATGTTATATGGTTATGCTTTATGTCCTAATTCTAAAATTTTGCTCAATTTAAATGTAAACTTCAATACCAAAATATAGGGTACATGCAAGCCATAATTTAGAGAAGCGTACTTTCGAGGATAGAATTCCTCTCTAAAGGTTTATGGATCCTTATTAAACTGTAATATACCTGTATACATGTTATATATTTGACTAGATAAGGAATTTTCATGCATCACCATTCATATGAAATTTAACACTTTGACAAGCACCGAGGGTTGTGGTACAAGTTAATATAAGGCATGACATACAATGATCCATCAATTCCAATTTGTTGTCCCCTAGGTTTTGAAATCTTCACTAAGTGGCCAAATACCAGTCCATAGTGTTTAGGATGAACCCTTTTTCATCTAACTAAGACTCCAAGTCAAGATTTGGGCTAGATTGGGTAAACACTCAATATTTCCTTAAGAAAGAGTTATTGTTTATCGCCAAATTTGATGTACCCTCAATATTTCCTAAAGGAAAAGTTCATTTTTATTGCCATATTGGGTGTATCCTCAATATTTCTTATACAAAGAGTTGTTGTTTATCGCCCATTACTAACCTATTTAGATACGAAGCTCATGTTATAATTATACCATAGATCGATGATGCATGGAGCTAATATTTGTTATCTTTCTTAAAAAAAAATGAAAGGGGTGTTGAGTTTTGTTTTTTTGGGGATGACCAACAAGATAAACAATAAGTGAATTTAGTATATTTATACCACAAGAATGATCTTTGGAACCATGGGCATCATAGTTTAATTATACTTGAGAAATAAATCAAAGAAAAAGAATAAATATTTGTTACGAAGGAGGATGAAACAATTTTCTTAACACACTCATCAGACAAAAAGCCAAACAAGCAAAGAAAGAATACATGCATTGCTTTATTCAATACCATGTTATGTGAGATATAAAATGAAAGGGAAAACCAATTTGACTTGCTTGAATATATTATTCACCAATGGAAATAACTTTGTTTCTTATTACATAGTAAAAGCAATAGCTCATTTATAAAATAATAGCTACAATGTTGGAAGCTATAAAGTTCTAGGTATAAAACAAGTATTTTTATATATACAATTAATGCACCAATGGTTGTGCACAAGCGTTGTGGATTGTAGTATCACTATCTTAAGCTTCATTGAATCCATTTACAAAGTATACTACTCAAATAATGCATAAAAGGAGAACATAAATAAAAATAAAAGTAAAAAGAGAATAATATTATGAGTTGTTAGAAATTTTGTGAGACTCTAAGAATACCTTCATTTTTTGAAAATATTCGACCTCTATTTCATCATCTTTTACTACCATTTTGAGCTTCTCATAACCATAAATGAACAAAAAAATCTCTATTATAACTTGCTACGAGATACACATAAGAGTTAATATTTGGTTAAAATCTTTTATTTCTCTAGTAACAAGAATGTTTCTCTTGTACTTTGTGAACTTTAATTAGAATAATAACTTTCTAGCACTCTCCAAATTTAGACTTGATTTAGACTTGCCATAATTTTATTTATTTTTATTATAATATTTTTTTACATTTTATTAAATATTTTTATTTATTAAATAATAAAACTAATTTCAAATCCAATAAATCTCAAATAAAATAAATACATCAATAAATAAATAAAATCAAAATAATAGAAATTTTTAATTTGACTTTTTTAAACCTTAAACACATCATTGCTTGTAGCCATCCCTTTTTGTAATGGAAAAGAATAAAACCCACACATGCACCCGTTTTAAATTCAACATTCACAACTTGCTTTAGTTTTATAATATTATGTTTCTTTATGAGCAACACAATAATTTGTCATTGGCCATTTTGTATAGTAAGTAAGAGGAATAAAATCAGTATTATTTTAATTAGCCGAAAGCTCGATACCCATGCCTATGTTGGTTATGGAGGAAAAGACATAAATATTTTGCGAGAGAATCCTTGAAACTTTCCAAAAGTAAACCATATATCATTTGGTTTGTACATAATACTTCGTACCACCCTGCTTTATATCTCAAGTTTTATTTTCAAGTTTCAACAAAGGTAAGTTGTTCGGTCATATTGCATCTAATGGTTTATTACTTTGATGGATAATACCCCCATCAAATACCCCTTCCACTAGGGTTTACATGATATTTTTTAAAAGTTTGTAATAAGGACCATGGTCCCATTCCTTTACCATGTACCCATATCTTTCGACCTCACTTGCGATGCTCCACCCTTATAAATGAGTCGTGTCCTTTAGAGGACCACGGTAAAATATAATGGCCTTGTGGGCCATAGATCCTCGTTGTCGGGCGTAATTGAGTGGTCCATTTCATTTGCATTGTAAACATATTTTTTCTTCAACTAATTACGCATAATGATGGAACCTTGCACAATGCCTATCCGTAGAGTTCTCGGTTAATTTTAGGTAGAGAAAACTGAGTTATAAACTAGCTTTAAGTAGATTTAGACATTTTTTTAAGGTAGATTTATATATTTTGAAAATAATTTCTTAAATAATAAAGTAGATTATGAGAATTCTTTTTATGTACATTCTTAGTCAAAGTGTTATTATGAAAACATCAAATAAGATGTGCTCCGATTATGATGCATTTCAACTTTAAAAAATCAAATGAATGATCCTCATTTCGAAAAGTCAATTTGTCTTCTTGGTTTGATGTATTTCAAACATTGTTTTTTAGTATACAAAAATGGCAATGTGTTTGTAAATTTCCCATCAATTGGGTCTATACATGGCAAAGCAAACCATGTCAAGTGAAGCTTTGGACTTTATGAACAAATTTTTAAAATGGGTTTTCAATTGGTGGGTTAGAGAGAGAGTAATTTCTAGTTGAAAATAGCATGAAAAATAGACCAAAAATCATTAAAAATGTGTGCTCTTTAGTTTCTGTGATTCTAACTGTGCATTCACCTACATATGCAAGTTGAATGGTGTGCCATCGAATCATGACCTTATCAAACACATGTTAACCAATCTCTTCCATTAAATGGGTCACTCTGCTTAGGCTCAATTTCAAGGAAAATTTTCAAATATCCGTATTTATTTTATAATATAGTGACTTTGGTGAATCTTACATATTCTTAAAATTCCAAATATAAAATGTGTGGTGTGATATTTTTGTGAAAATATTTAAATTTATAAGGATTTTATGTAGAGTTTAGAAAATTTTGGTGTTTTTTTTAGAGTAAAACACCTTTCTTTTGTAATCTTGGTAGTACTTCCTTTTTCATTAATTTTAATAGCAAGTTGCAACCAAATATGAAGATCGACAGGTGGCCTCCACTTGCCCTACGGGAAACCAAGTCTGTTGGCCACCTACCAGCATGGTATGCCATCCAAAAACAATAAGCTGTGAGTCTGTCTATCCATGCTATATATGACTGTATGTCTATATTCATCCTACCATCTACTTGCCTATTGACATGATTGACAATACATGGAAAATTAAAATCTATTTGTATGTAAAAAAAACTACATCAAGAAACATTAGAAGAACTATTATGCTTCCTCAGCTGAGGCGGATTCCACTGGTGCCGAGTCCTAGGCATTAGATTGCAGGAGTTCAGTCGGAGTGAGGATGCATGGTAGGTGGTTTTCAATGCGCCGAAGGTGCCCATCCTACTTCTGCTCTGGAATTGTATTTTCTCGAGTTATTTTCTGTAGTCCAAGAAGTCTTGTATTGTTGTGGCCAGGCTCATAGATATCTGCTCTAGTGCCTTGCCCATAATTACTTTCATAAACCAATATAGAAATAGGTTCTGTTTAAACTGTGTTACACAACCTCGATTTTTTCTGGGATTAGGCACTAAGGCCCTCCAGTCATCTTTGTCGATCTCCATTGAACCTGCTTGGCGGTTTAAATCTGCATCTCATTTCTCTATCAGCTCCCTTATTTTATTGATTGTGTTTTCATGATAGGCCTTCACAGCATCATTAATGATTCTCACAGTGGGTTTTCTTCCTCTTGGTTTTCCTATGGATGAACTGGGTTGTCCTGCAACTTCCTTTCCTTTTCTATTTCTGTCGTGACCCCTCACAGTAGGGCTTCTAGATCGAACCACTGGACAAGCCATGTCAACTTTCTTACGAGCTGGGGGGATGCAATGTGGATGAGAATTCACGAGAGGAGACCTATGTTGTAAGCAGTTCAACTGTTGGGCCCTATTACCAATCTACCCACCTGCCCAAGTATCAACATAGGAACATAATTCCAGAGCATGGGTCAGTCTAACCTTCCATTCATCACAAAAAAATTTAACATTGTTCTCCGAAATGAGTAGGGGGTCTTCCTATCGAAACCAAAGCCAACAAATAACATGGAGATAGTTAGAGCATAACCTACAGGGCTGCCAGGCGTCATAACCTTTGTGATGTTTACACAAACTCGACATCAACAAAAATTCATGGGGAGGGCCGACCGGGTCCATCTTCTGGTCATCCCAATAAGTGATAGTATTGTCCCTTGAAATAAACAGGGGGTCCTTCTGTTGAAGCCCAAACCAAAAATTATCATTGACTGTTACAGCAGACCCTACAGGGCTTCCAAACATCACACCCATTATGTTTGAAACATTGACACAATGCCGAAAGACTTGCATGGGGAAGTTTGACCAGATTGTGCCTGCAGGGCCTGGTCTAGGGAATCCCAATTGCAGAAAAACCCCTCTCCACTGGCATAAACAGTGACATCTCGACCCACCTCGACGTAGACAACCAGAATTGAAAATCCCCAAGCCCCCAGAACCATCCCAAGGCCATACCAAGCTCACCGAGGGCCACTTATGAGCTAAGGGACCGACCACATTGAGGACTTGGATTGGATCCCTTCGGAAAAACCAAAATCCATACCAAATGACAAAATTTTTGACCCAATTACCATAATGACTCATAAAGGCAGAAGCATTCAAATTTGAAACATAACAAACACCCTCTGACCCCCTCGACTTCCAACCAACTTGAAAAAATTCGCTTACACCAGAGACTTTCATGATGGTGAAAAGGAGGGACTAATGAGCTACATACCGGGTATCCAACGCTGTAGAGTTTTGAAGGCTCACTGATGCCGACCTCCCACCATAGCAATTTACAAGTATCTCCACTTTGCCATTGGAACTCAACACACAAACATGCAGGTGATGAAGCCTTGAATGGATTTTCCTAACAACACCCACCATATTATTCCTTCGCTTCATGCAAGAGGCGACCCTGCCAGCCTTGCAATGCATGTGGATGGTGGTGGGCTTGTCCTTCGAGGCGTCCACCATTAATTACAATGGATTTTCCATAGAACATGATAAATTAGTCCATGGTTAAAATTTATACCCCTAATATCCCATGGGTGTAGCTCAATTGACGATCATTGTGTTATGAAGTATTATATAAATTGTGGGATTCAAGGCTTAGACCCCCCTTAGTGTTTACACCTCCCCCACTGCCACCCCCCCACACACACACATCCCTAATATTTTTGTTGCTTATTTTGGACTAGAGAAAGTCAAACTATGTTTCCATATATCTACAACTTGGAATTATATTTTGAAAGCGCTATCATGATTAATTACCTAAAAAATATATTTAACCATTTCTTTGAACCTAAATCACTCATTTGATCGAAAACCATAATTTCAACCAAGAAAAACCCATTGACAAAAACCACTTTTTATGCTTTTGTAGTTTGGATTCCATTAGCTTTAGCATGATTAGTGACCTTGGTAATAATGTTTGGTTTTCTTCCTACATTAAAATATGTCATTTGATTGATTTGCTAAATTTTTTCCAAGGTGGGCCCCATAAGGTTAAAGATCCAATTTTAGGCACTAATATTTTTTTAGGAAACAACATCGACTCCCATGGAATAGATTATCCCTATGAGGTGCAAATGACTAGACTCTAGGGTGAGCAAACCAGTTCCTTAATCCCTTGGGACATGGAATTATGTGTTCAAAATGTAAAGTATTAACTATAAAAAAATGAAATTCTAACTACCTAGCTTGACCAATAACTATGCCCATTAGGTGACATGGCATTGCTAATGGAACCATTACGCAATTTCATAATCCTAAGAGAACCATGTATGAAGTGGACCATTGGAATGGTCTATGGAATTTGGGTTTCACATGCAAATGTACAAGGCAATACATCCTCAATGGCCAAAAAATATGCCCAAGAAGGTCATGCACTACTTGAGGTACAAACAAGTTTAGAACAACAATGGATAACCTCGAAAACATAAAGAAAATGAGTGATGTTAGAGGGAAATAATGAATGTATTTTTCATCTCCAATATTTTCTTTGTTGTTATATTTTATCTAAAGTATTCTTCATCCACATTTCAATTGAGTTTTCATGAATATTCATTTCTTTAATGCATTTGGGTTTGAAAGAAAATGCAATAAACAAATAAGATTTTTCCTTCAATATCAAATTTGAATTTTTCATTCACTTTCATAGTATACTATCAACCCTAGAATCTCTTTCATCTTCAAAATCATGGCTATCATGAAAGGAAATATCCTCATTCTTTTGAAAATATGAGAGAATTATATCTTTCCAATCTTCTATCTTATACTAGCACTTTTCTTTTGTCATCATTTATTTTAAAATTGGAATACTCTTAGAAAAATTTTATTTCACTTTAATGATCATTTCTATCAAAAAACATGACAATACATTCATGATCATACGGAGGGGAAACTACCACTGCCTCTTCCTTTTCAATGGAAGGCTGATTATTTTCCTTCTTCATGTTGAAAACCTGAGCTAGTGGAGTTTGAATATTATTTTAATTCAAGTCACCATTGATGAAATACGAGAATGATTCACTAAGTGATACATTACTAAACTTATTTACACTAAGACCCATTATCATCTTTATCTTCATATTTCAATTCAAATTAACATATACTGAAGGACAAAAAATACAATTTCTAATAACATTATCATCCCAAAGAGAAAAAGGTCCATCAAGTAATTCACGAGTTTCATAATCCATGTGTTAGAATTTTGAATCTCCCTAATTTTCATCCTATAAACCATCATTAGGATATTATGAACATTGATTGATAGCAATATATTTTAAGAGAAAAAAAATTAAACAAAAAATAAGTTTTATAATCCATGTGTTGAAAATTTTCATTTTCCTTGCTTTGACCATCATTTTGCCAACTACTTGCACAAGTAGAGGAGGGAAATCCATTATCAATAGCTATCACATTTTCACTCTCATGTTTCTCTTGAAGTGATCGAGAATACAACTCATTCCCAAATTCAACAAATACATGATCATTGTTAATAAGGTTCGCAAAAGTTGATTTCATTTTTTATATTCAATCTTTCTCATTTTTATCATTCACTTCCTTCAAAGGATATTATATGTCATCCTCTTAAAAATGTTTAGGATGGGTAAGAGGTTTATGTTTATAAATGTGTTACAAGTAAATCCTGGAAAGGGCAACCTAATCTCATAGAACAAGGGAAATAGCAAGGACAACCAAATTCAAGACAACAACCCCTAAACCTAAACATTAAATCACATAGTTAACTAAATTAAAGGGTGCAATCAATCAATTTAACCCTCATTAGGAACCAATTATCCAAGTTAATAAGGACTCCAAATAATTAGCTCCCAGTGAGGGTTATATTGATGTGTACTGAATGTAACGACATAGAGTATATTGTTGATATCAATATAAAAAAAATTAGTTGGTCCTAAGAGATGGAGAAGCCCTGTATCGTGGGTGCACTCTGCATGAGCATTAAAAGATAATTATGTTGATATTCCCAAAACCAAGACATAGCAGTGGAAAAGAACATAAGGAAATCCATAGATGTCTTCAAGGGCCCTCGGAAGATTTATATTTTCTTTTTGGTAGCTTGCATTAAAAAAAATACTAATGTTATATTAGTAATTTGCTAGATATTACTATGAGGATTTGTTTAAATTATCCAAAGGGATTCAATCTGATATTTTAATGTACTAAAACAAAATACTGAATCCTTCAACAAATTTACGGAAACCAAATTTGATCGCAGAATCACATAACAAATATGAGAAATAATTATCAATCGCAAAAAAGAAGATGTATCTGGGAAATAAACTGCTCAAAACCCCGCTATCTGTATATTTAATAAATTCAATATCATGAAGCAATAAAGTACTATTTCCCTTCATGAGAAACCTTTGCACTCTCCTGAATGTCTCATTGTGATCATGATCGAATATGACACTGCTCTAAGAAAGTTTGGTCCTCTATTTAACCTTTTGCTTTCCCATGCTTGGCATGCCTTCCTTACGCATTCCTAGGCTATTTGAGCCCATATTAATTAGGAAAATCCCAAATAATGATTTCAAAATTCATCCGAGGATTCCTCATGATATCATTCATGACCTGTACAATTTTATAATTATACAACTGATAGTTATCTTCCCTTTAACCTCAGTCCCAGCTGGTCCTTCCTTAGAAATGACATGCAACAACTATTTATAGAGAATTATTAGATAACTGGTTGATAGCTAATTGTGACTTAAATAAGATTTAATTCACTAGAACTATCACTACTTCATATCTTAGTTAGAACTATTTAAAACGATTTTATCTCAATTAATTGATTTAACTAATTACAACTCACAAATAACTGTAACTGGACGCCCTAAAATCATGGGAGAACTCTACATCCCTCCTCTACGACCTATAACTCAAATTTAATAATATAAATGAGTCTTCCTGACTAATCTAACTAATCCAAGTTGTCATGAGATGAAATTACAATTTTTCTTCCAATTTAATTTAGAGAAAATTAAATCAGAAGCCCCCTATGGTGCCATTTTTGGGTGCCATTTCTAGATGCCATTTTCAACACTTCTTGTTGCCAATTTTAACACTCCCTCTCAACAATAAATAAATTCAACTCTATCCCGATCCAACAATGAACATGTGATTTATTATTTAATTCAGAACCTAACATCGACTGAAATCAAGTATACACATGTGGAGAAATTGGCCTTGGCAACTGTACAAGTTGTCCAACGATTCCGTCACTACATACTGTTATGAAAAACAACTGTGATATCTAACTGTAACCTTATGATGTAAATTTTAACTAAACAAGTGCTAGGGAAAAATACTCAAAGTGGATATTAATCCTACAAGATTTTGATTTAGAATTTGAAAAGTCTAGATCAAAGAAATCACTGGTGTTTATTGAAATCTTATGTGACTTTCCCTACACTGAATTAGAAACCGTGGCAGATGATCATCTTCCTGATGAATCTCTATTTCTGATTAGTACATTGGATCCTTGGTATGGAGATATCATTATATATCTTCAAACCCAAAATTTTTGGCCCAAAATTTCATGATTTGATCAATGTAGGATTCGGTACCAGTCTCAACAGTATAACAATTTTGGAAACTGTCTTTATCGCTGTGGTGCCGATTCTATCTTTCGACGTTATTTAACTCATGAAGAAGCTGACAGGGTTTTAAATTCCTTCCATTCTGGAGCATGTGCTGGTCATATGTCTGGGTTTACCATTGCCCAAAAGGTATTGCACGCTGGCTATTTATGGTCGTCACTCTTCAAAGAGTGTATCCTTGCGGTTACAAAATGTCATAATTGTCAAATTTTTGATCGAAAGATGTGTGAAACTCTTGCTGCTCTTCACCCAATCATAGCTATTGTTCCATTCGCAAAATGGGGCATCAATTTCATTACATGTAACCCTCACTTGCTAGGGAGGCATGGGTATTTTATTCTTAGTGTAGATTGTTTTACCAAATAGGTTGAGGTGATGCCTACATTCAAGGACAATGGAGAAACTGTAGCTATTTTCATATTCAAACATGTAATTTCTAGGTTCGGTGTCCCTTAAGCCATTGTTATGAACCATGGTAGCCACTTTTGAAACTTTATGATGACTGAACTTTTCGCTCAACTCGGCCTATGCCATGATCATTCTACTCCTTATTATCCTTAGGCCAATGGTCAGGTTGAGGCTATAAACAAATTTTTAACCAATATGATTAAACAGACTGTAGGAATTCATAAATCAAATTGGCACACCATTCTTTTCTCAGCATTGCGAGCATACCATACATCTACAAAAAATTTACAAGGTTTACTCCTTTTCAACTTGTTTACGGTTTGGAAGATTTTTTACTCATTAAATGTGAAATTCTGTCGCTAAAATTAGCCAATGATTTATTACCAGCTACCTCTAAAGAGGAAGAGCAGTTATTATGCTTAGCACAATTAGATGAGACTCGCCGCACCACTGCATTAGTAGTTGAAGCTCATAAAAAACGTGTTAAGGCACAATATGATCAAAGCGTTAACCCTCGTGTCTATTCAAAAGGTGA
This sequence comes from Pinus albicaulis, assembly GCA_034641835.2. Lineage (NCBI taxonomy): Eukaryota > Viridiplantae > Streptophyta > Pinopsida > Pinales > Pinaceae > Pinus > Pinus albicaulis. The sequence goes on along the minus strand of CM076578.1, from coordinate 1,746,002,596 downwards.
TCTAGTCTTAGTATATGATCAAGCTGATCACGATAATCTAGGCACTGGTGAATTAGTTGAATTAGGGGCTTATGAATTAGTTGATTATGATGGTGTCTCTTTGGATCTGCCCAGAAATGGTCTTTATTTAAAGAGGTATTATACGAGTTTTATTTCGTGGAGACCTTCATTGTAAATTAGTTACATTTTTAGGAATGTGTGCCTTATATTAGTTATTTTTCTTTGAGAGTTTCTAATACTTTTTATGCTTATCTTGATTACGCTCGATATTTCAGATGTCGACATTCCCTCAGACTTACATTGGTTTTACTGATGGCACCTGTCATAGTACACAAAATCTATCTTCCGCTGCCTGAGTCAACTATTCACCCACTCATGAGTTAGTTTCTATTCATGGGGTCTACCTTGGTCAAACGATGAAAAATATAGCAGAATGTAGCATAATTATTGAGCTATTATCTGATGCCATTTCATTTGTCATTCAACGTTTTATCATTAGGTTAGATTCGCAACTCATTGTATTATATTTAAATGGTGTTTATGAAATCATAAATCCATCATTGTTAAGAATTTTTTTAAGGGTCTGTCTCTTGGAAATACAATTTGATTACATTAAATATCATCACATTTCGAGAAATTTAAACACTTTAGCTAATGCATTGCCTAATCAAGTTTTAAATAGACATTTGCAACATTGAACGTAAATAAAAACAATATTCATCCATATTGAACAGGATACAGAGAGACGAAAAGTAGTAATCATCATTAGGTCAAAATAGTTGTTTATCATAGTTTGTCAAAAAATATACATCATATGTTATCATAGGTCTCAACCACCTTATGATCTAAATATACTCATACAAAAAAAAAAGTCGTATAAAATGATCATCATCTATCCATGATGATGATCATGATAGCAGAGCATAACACGTGCCACTCGGCGTAGGTATTGTCTGAACGGACCCAGTCACATGCCTCTGGTATCAGAGAGGAAAATAATCAGTCCCAGTCTCTGGGATATATATGGTCACCCTTTCCAGATTATGTTCCAACTCTGTGAGGGCCTCAACTGCATCAATCTGTGGTGGAACTATTGCTATCAACTATGCTCCTCTTCTATCAAATCGAGGAAGCACTACTGGTCGTACTGGGCCTACATCTGCATTAAATTTTTATGATTATCAGTATTGGATGATAAAAAATAAAATAAAAATTACAAAGCATAAAACTCAAAATGATACTTTCTATTTGACTCATCCCACTTTGCTCAATGTGGGAGTCTTGTATCAGGGTCACCCTTAAAATCCATCCCTGCATAGGGGAAGTCCTCGATCATGAAAATCTGGCTTCTCATCCATATGAAGAATTGAGGTGTATATCGAACAATAGGAATGCCATCGCCGCCATGGTGAGCCATCAAAGAAACCCATCACAAAATGTGAGGATCTCTCGATCCTGTAGGATCCACTAATTGTTGTTGTGTTACAAGGAGTAGAATCCTCTCTAAAGAAAAATATATAAGAATGGCACCATAGCTAAAATTCTTCAGCTTACCATTCTTCGCTCGAGTGAGTTGTCCTTTCATGTTGACAACTACTCCTTCGCACCAGTTGAATATCACTCCCCTGGAACATTCAATAGTTGTTTGCATTTGTGCTTTGGAGGCCACATGGGGGATCGCATTGCCACATAATCTAGTAACTGTAAAAACAATAATCTTAAGATAAAAGTGTTCTATAGTTCTTATATCGATTCAAACATCTTTCAGTTGCGAATCTTAAGTGAAATATTGCACCATATAGGAAGCAGTGGGTTTCCCTCGTGGCTGTGTGCCAAACAATTAAATGAATCATCCCCTACGAGGCAAACCGGTGAGGAAATAAATATCATTTGCATCAATGACAAGCCTATGATCTCCAATGATAAAGCATTGTTCCTAGATATCCTAGGCATTTACCATCCAGGTCATCAACTGTACTTGGGCTTTCATTCCCTATATGGAACAAAATTTTCTTAGTCCATAGTTATTTAAATCCCGAATCATTGTTGGGCTATCAATTGCCTCATTATCATGTGTTTCATGCTCACACTCTCTCTACTCGAGCATGGTTGTTTCAATTTTCCTACAAACAATCATTAAAGAGCATTAGAAATATTTTGGAGGAACTTATAGAAATTTTAATGGAATAATATCATTTTTGAAAAACGCGATGACATCTGTGCGAGTTTTCTTTGTACACAGTGCGTTTTTGTGCATGTTCTATACAGAAAAATCGCGCCGGAACGATAAATTTATGTGTTAAAAATTATCTGGGTGTGTAGGCCGGATAAGGAAAACCTGTACAACCCCTGAGGGAAATTTCTCAAAACATATTTTCTCCAAAAAAAAATCCTAAAGCCTAAAATGAAAAAATCAAATCGATAGAATGCCAGATAATGGAGTAATTAAAAACTTGGAACTGAAGGTTCATGAAATGGTCCACCAGTTTGCTCGATATCAACTTCAAAAGTTCTATGGTAAAAACCCTTTTTTACTGCTCTGGAAATGAAAAGGTGAAAATGACTTTTTATTTTCAAAATTTATAAGTTTTTACGAATAAAATAATACTATTTTATTATTTTTACCTTTATAACTTCAAATTTGAAATAATTTTACCATAATTGAGAACATATTATTGTAATTTTTGAGTTTTCTATGTAGAGAAAAAGTTGTGTTTAAAAACAAATCAATTTGACAACAGAGTAAAATTTTATCACTTTTTTGGACTCTCGAAAAACACAAAAAAGAGAAATTATGGAGTTATCTTTTAAGCTCTTTTCAAACTCTCTAAACATGAAAATATTTCTGATCACTTGACTATTCAAACTTGTTAAAATAAATGAACAATCGTCTACTCAGTATAAGTTTACCCCTTTTCTGGACTGAACTAGACTAATTACAAAAAATGTATACGCTGACTAAGCATGGTCAATAGAGTTCTCTCCTACATTATTTTATCCTTTTTTCGGGTTTGAGAGACTAAATTTATGAAAAATAACACTATGGAGTATACTTATGTTTTTCTTTTGACTCCCTAAAACTGAAAAACACTGAGTTTTACTTTCTTCGTGGTTGCCAAAATTTTTTGTTGAAAGAACTGATTGAGTTCTCTTTTTGTGTCTTTTCAAACTCTTTAAATATGAAAATGACATTGATTTAATATTATGCTCCACTCGTTAAAATTAAATAGTACAAGACCAATCGATCACAATGGGACCGAACCAATCCTTCCTAGGGTTTGTTAAAAATACTTCGAAGGACTCATCCAAAGGATGAGCTTATACAATAATAAAATGTTATCGTCCTCAAGCTTGACAAAAATAAAGAGGTACTTGCCAGTAATGGTGGGGGGGGGGGATTTATAAAAATAATCCATATTTTATACTTGTTTTAGAAGCAATATGTCACTCTTGAACATAACACTTTGCCACATGAGTGTTTGGGTTGGGTAATCCTTTTGCCTTATAGTTAATTGAACCTCATTGAAATTCTTCAGTTGGTTTTGGGAATTATATTTAAGTCAAATGCTATCAAGTCATTTATAGTTTCGTTATGTCTTCAAGAGAAAGTTCAAATTCAATTCATTTTATCATTGCAAATATTTGTCTCCAATGGCGTTGACCATCCTGGGCCTGAGATAATCCTTGAAAAATATTTCTTCAAAACTTGACATAATGGTTTCGTGCCATAGGCCCTCCTACAAAAGATCACTTCCTATCAACTTCAACTCATTATCTAGGAAGTTGTTTCAGAAACCTTATTCGTAACTTGAAATCGGCATCCCTTAATGGTAGGTTTCTCGCCTTCGATGAAAAGTTTTCATCATTGGCCTTCGATCGAACAAATCTATGAGTATTCAACTGAAAATCATTAATTCGCATTTCTTAGACTTTACTGAGGTACTTTGAGGGCTATTGTCATTATTGGTGGTTTCTCTCACACTTGTTCATTATTTTCATCATTGACCAGTAATCAAGTGGTTTCTACCATGTTTTAATTCGAAACAATCAATCACATGGTTATTTTCATACTAGTTAGAGAAATAAAGATCAAGACCCCGGATCTAGTTTCAACCATCCACATTGCGAGGAGTTATGTATTGATGTTTTAGTAGACTAATTCATAATAGATGAATGCATCCATATTGTATCTACTATTGATGTAATTCTAGGTCACTTATGTACCAACACATATAGTTAGTTTTGGTATGAGTATGGGAATGCCTACCTCAGTGATGATTATATATTTTCATTGAATGTTTCTTACAGGTTTTCGACCGATGTCTCCAATCTAATCCTTGGTATGATAAATTACTTCACTCTTTTGAAATATTTTCTCATAATTCGCACTTTAGGGGGCAATCTGTTACATGTCATTTTGTCACCATGACATCTGAGGGTCAATATGGATCTACCACCATCCATAATCATGCTTCCTTAGAATTCAAATATTTATATTCCTTAACCGAGTCTTGAAAACTGGGAAAATAACTCTGAAATACTCTTAAATATGGGCTGGCCACTTTTTGCGATCACTTCCTGTGCATGCATGGATATTACTAAGCTTCCCTGTGGACTTATGCACTCTATTTCCGATTAAAACCTGTGCACCTCATTTAAAGTAAAGTAAAGGTGAAAAGTAACTTCTAGACGAATAGTTGGGCACATATTCATCCAACTAAAAAACTTTGATTCATGTCAGTTCAAGCTAAATCCCTCCAAGCATGGAGCTTATCCCCTTGGATCAAAGAACCCTAATCCCCTCATTTTTGGATCATACCCATCTATTGGTGGATCTGAAACCTCCTCACTTTCTCCTATAACTTGAGTTGAAACTTCAAGCTTAGGGGGGTTCACGTATGATAACCTTATGTTGGTCATTTTAGAGTGGAAATTTTGTTAAACAAAGGAGGAAGATTGGGAAGGCATATGGGAGGAATATATATGACATCAAGGTTTGGTAGTAAGACTTATCTTTTTATTCCTAAATGATACATTTGGATAATTTCTCTCATTGTATTATTTTCAGATTCATTAGAACAATTACATTTGTTAATCTCCTTGATCATTAAGTTAAGATAGTATTTGGATTATTACATACTGCAGATGCTTTTGATTCTTTCCATGTTTTTGGTTGCAGGTTTCTTCTCAGCATTGAAGGACTTCTTTGGGACAAAAGGCAAGGTTTTCAACAAACATCTCATTGAAAGATAAGAGCATTATCCTCTCTTTTCTAGTTTTGATAATCTGAATGCTAATATCTTAGGGAAAGAGATATTATTATGTCTGTTTGTTTCTATTTATCTGGTGAGATACTAGGGAGATCGCTCTTGTCCATAATAGGAATTTATCTTGGTAACACAATTGTTCCCAAAAGGTAATGCTTTGAGGGGTTTGTGCTAAGTACCAGGTTGTAGCCTTACCCTCAAATGTGTGTGGAAACAACTTACAAACTACACCTTTGTGTTGGACGCTGTTTTGTCTAATAGGAAACATAAAATGTTTAATATGATCTTGAGTTAGTTGATTAGAATTTGGGTGAAACTTGGGGAGAAACTTTTGAGGGTTTCTAGGTAGAGGATGTTGCATGCCAGGAATAACGACAACATCCTAACCAATCGATGAGTTGAAAAGTTTGGTTTTTTGGTTACCTATGTTATTTATTGGATTAACTTGATTATTATCCATTCTTGGGTATCCCTAATATTCATATGACTCAGAAGAATATTATTCATCAAAGGAATCAGATCATGAGATGGGTGGGGAAGGTGGTGGACCAAATCCTCCAAACAGAGTTGGTTGGTTGAACTCACCAACATGTAGTTCAAATTTTTATTAATTAAGGTTGATGATTCTACCAGTAAATATATCAAGTGACCTATAATTAGTAACACTTGCATCATGAGGATTGTCTTTGTGGAGGTCCATTACTAAAGGTTTTTCTAGATGGAAATCAAGAGGAGTACCGAGATGTTGAGAAAATTGTCTCTCAATAGACCTTGCTTGTTCTAATATCTCTTTAGTTCTAGAAAGAACTTCTTGGGACCTTTGAAACCACTCTTCGATCTTATATATGACTTGTGAATGAGTTGGAGCTATGGTTTCATTGTTTGTTTGTTCAGGATGAGGCTAAGAACTAAAGGGAGCATCAACGGGGGAAGGGTATGTATGAATTCTCTGAATGATAGGGGACCTAAAATTTTATCTCTTATGGCTTCCCTTATCCACTTAAAGTCAAGTATGCCCTCCTTCTAGTGCTATTTTGTCAATGTAGGTTTTATGAATATTGTCAACAATGGGGATGTTACCTAGACTGAGGCTCTTTAAATAACCCAATATATTTTGGGTGCTCACTCCCAATGGGTTTTAAGGTTATTTTAACCTTAGGATTCTTCCTCCTATGAAGAAGAGAACCTAGGAAAACCTAAGTTTAGATAATGCAATCTATGTATAGAGTCTACACTACTTGTTGATACACCTAAAACTAATGATTAATATTTAATAAATATAATGTACAAGTTAAATAATTAATAAACTATAATACAAAATTCAAATTAGCATTAGTAAGTGAAGTACAATGAACACTATTCAAATATCACATAAATGATAATATAACAAATAAAATACCCAAAAGCTTAATGTAACTCATCAAAAGAATGATTGTATCTATATCTATGATAATGTAGCGAAATACAAACTAATTTTTATTTATATATACAATTATAAATTACATTAACAGTAATCCTTAATGTGAATATATATATATATATATATAACACTACGAAAATGTAAGTCTGTTATCTTTTAAACCAACACAAAGAAACGAGTGTTCATTTTTAATTATTTTCATAAAGAATGAATGATATATGTAGAGAACTAACTAATGCTAAATATCTAATATTTTTTGGCCAAAATATATTGGAAATATGAATGTAACAATTCCCAAGAATTAAATTATCATTACATTATTTATTTATGAAATAGTTCAATAAACTAACTACGAAATAAAATAACATATTGGAAATTACTAACACAAAAGTATTAGTTCAATTCGTATAAGGAAACCAACATTTCTGCATAATCTAAGTCCCTAGAACCAAATCACAGAAACCCAAATAAGAGGAATGTTTAGATATATTATCAACCTTAAGACACAAGTAAATTAAGGATGGTGATGATTAGATATGAATAAATTGGACTAATATAAATGAAAATAAACACAATAAAATTTACTATCTATTATTACTAGATCCAAATCACTAAATGACAATATGCTATCTTCAAAATCATAATCAAATTACAGAGAACAAAGAAGATGATAAAGGAACAAAGAAAATGATAAAGGAAAAGAATCTATGGAAAATGGAAATAACATAACCATTCTTTGACTGAATCAAACCAACTTCAAAACACTTAAAAAATGTTTAAGTAAATTCCATTACCAGTGTAAAGTTAACCAACATTTATTTTCTTCCAATCTCCCCCTTTATTGTTTAAAATTAAAGAGATTTTATATAGGCCTGAGAGCCTAACTCTATTCCAAGATCAAATTTATAAAATAAAACTATTTTTACAAAATTGCAATATTTTTTCTTTGACCTATTGACCATATCCTAACTAATTGCAAGAAATAAATATAGAAAAACTAATAAGTCGTCCTCGCATAACATAATACCATCCACAAAACTACCTTGTGGAAACCAATATCATCACAAGGACAACCTATAAGCCAACAAAGTAAATAGAACTAACAACTTATAACGACATTAAACAAAGGCTGCTACAAAATCAAGATTTTGCAGCAGCCATATTAAATTCAGCAAATGTAATCAAAACAACACATACCTCTAGAGATTTTTTGAAACATAGAAAAACATAAACCTTTATTAAGCATGATTTGAATCTCGAGAAATGATAACATTCACATTTGAAAATTTAATGATTATATGAGCATCTCCAGACTGAGTTCACATTTGAAATTTGATGATTATATGAGCATCTCGAGACTGAGTTTTTACTTCAGTTTTAGTATATTTTTGTTTACTTTGACTTTCTCTTAATCAATTTTGGGATTTAAGTTAGTCATTTTCCTGTAACAATTGGTTAATATGATGTTCCAAGTGAGATACTGGCACAATAATTCTTTGATGCCAATACATGCCCAAAGGATGGGTCAAAGCCATAATTTCTTTGAGGAGTCTTTTCTGCATTATTGCTGCTATGATGGCCAAATTTATCACTGACAGAGAAACTAGAAACATCTTTGGTTTGAGGTTTAGTCTTCTTCGGTGAAGGCTTGGGTGGCACTTAGAAACCAACGAAGACCTCCTTTATAGGGGTTTTCTTCCGCATATTATGTCGAGCTATTGAAACCTTTCTTTCAATCTATTTTTCCTTCACTTTAGATTGAGAGTTATAATGAGGATGATTGATGTTTTCTTGTTTTTTAAGTTTGATTTCGAGGGATACAATCTCAGGGTATTAACTCTTCTTTTTCTCTAAATTTAGGTTTCGATTCCTCATAAAGGAATTCATCATTTTAGCATTACTCCTGATAACACAGACTCGTGTAATTTCAAGATCTGCAACTTCATTATCATCAGAATAATCTAGTTGATTTGCATGAAATGACTCATTGAGATCATCCTCAAAATGAGCATCAGATAATATAGGGATGAAAAGTTAAGGTTAGATGAAACCCTAGCAATAAGACCCTACTGCTTAGAAACTTTGGGTTTATGGAACCCATTTCAAAGGAGGAACATATCTTAAGTTTCAAAACATGGTGAATCTCACTTAAAGTTTCAAAATTTTGGTGAATCTCACTAGTTCTTAGTATGTGAACTATAATTTTTTTATTGATATATTTGTAAAATTATTAAAATTTATAATGATTTTATATATTGTAATTTTTAAGGTAAAATAATTTTATATTGTAAAATTTGGGTGAATCATTTTTATAAAAAATGAAATTTGGTGAATCTTTTTGTGGAAAAATCATAAAAAAATAGCTCACCTGCCAATATTTGCCCCTAAAATTTTCCATGAAAGTATTCCACACATCACCATTTTTAGTTAAATAATGCTTCACCAAAATACAGATGAATTCGTGGTGAAATAAGGGCATATGAGGTTCTTATGTTGAGCCTAATGAGCTTGAGCCAATTTGGCCAACTTTTTATATAGAAAATATGGAAAACTCAGTTTATATCCTAGAAACACCACGAGGAGACATATATGATAAATAAAAAAATACGGCAAAACACCCCTCACATGTTCTATAATGGCACAGGAAAAAAACAGGTGTTGTACTTAGGCTTCAGGAAGGCGACAAACATACCTTTGACATCCTATGCGTAATTCTTGCTGTCAAGGAACCTTTTCCATGGAATTTCAGGTATTCGGAAATTATTCGATCATTTTTCTCCTTATGTGGGAAGCTGGGTGATTCGACAATAAAACTAACATCCACGAAAATTTCCAGGTCACCACTTTAGGTTTTTTTTTTCCATGACAGGTAGAAGAAAATGATCTAACCACTCCTTCATTGAAACCCTAGAAAAGTTGAATGAATTTCCACCACACAAAATATTAAAAAAATGGAAAATAATCATTGTAAATCACGATGATATCTACTCCAACTCGCTCAGTTATGATTACAGGAAGCATTTTCGAATTTTGGTGAAAATTTGAGAGGAATTTAGGCTCGGAAAACAGTGAAAGAACAACGAAATTTCACAAAACCCTCATATTTTGTAGAGCAGGATGGGAAGGCCGAACAAAAATTTAAATGCATTTTATGGGAAAAAAACCCTAAGGCATGAATTAGTAGAACGACAGGGCCAAATTTACCAAGAAATAACTGTGACAACCCGACCGAACAGTAACAGGGCTTGAAAATTCAAGTTGGTTAATGGTGTATGAAATTAACATGTGGAATAAATAATAGTTATTAGTTTGGACGTGTTATGCCAAGTCATTGAAGGCCACAAATATTTTAATCAAAATAAATCTCACCAGATCCACTTACACTTTCCTCACATTGTTTCATCAAAATACATCGAAAATTATCAACATGAATATTAAATCTTGCATAGAACTAGAGGTTTTGTTATTTAATACAATGGCCATCAAACCATAACTACAGGTTGACACATTAATTGATAAATTTAATAATAATCAATGACATGATGAGGTTGTGAAATGAAAAAATTTCAAATATAAACATATAAACCCTTTTTCCAAAACAAAGAGATCCATATAAACATGAAAATTGAGATCAATAAAGCTTATGAAATGAAAGTATCAATACTATTAGATTTAGGAAGAAACATTTCGCATATGGTTCGATTACCTATTGGAACTTGTTTATATGGTATTTTTTCAAAATTTTCACCAAAGTAGAGCACATCTTCTGTTATTTAAATCTCTCATGGCCAAAAAACAATATGTGTCTCTACCGCTTGAGCTAAACTCTTTTGGAGATAAATAAACCAATGTTATGTTAAGGTTTACGACCAATATAATTCATATAACCCAGTAAAATGTAAATATAATCATGAATTGTGTGCCATGTAAAACCAAAATCAAAATGAAAAAATATATATAAAATAATAGATACTTTCATATCAAGAGGTTAATTAGGTTTTTAGGTTCATGGCCACATGAGTTGACTTAAAAAATATAGGTTACATTATTGCTACATAATCAAGATAATCAAACTCATGTAACAAATATAAACAGTAACCAAGGTCAAAAAATCAGAGAGAAGTCTTCTAGTTGGTTAGAGAAACATGTCAATCATAAACAGATGGTCACCTTACAATCCAAATTAAAATACATACTTCAAATTATCATCAATGTTTGAATTCAAAACTAATTATTAAAATAAAAAAGGAAACATACAAATCAAAAGAGGCACCCATATCATTTCAAAAATGAGAGGGGAGTCATTTGGGTAGCCAACATGAGCCTAATTTAGAAGCATATTCTCTCAAATCAAACTTGTTGATTTTAACCTACAAGGGTGTTAAAATGTTCAAGGGGATATAATTGTATTTTGTAAATATTGAAATTTATTCCTAAGTTATGATTAAATATAGATAACGACGGTATTGATGGTGCTGGAAATCCATCAACCAAGGGGGTCTCCCCAATGTGAAGTCCCAATTAGACCTCACATGATTTGGAATAGGATCCCCCTCTAGAATATCAACCTAGCTTCCATATATTATTGAAGATTTGTCTTAGCTCTAAGTGTCAACAAGGAAGAGGGGTGAAAATGTGCCTTCAAAAAGAAATTAAGTGTGCCTAGTGAGTGTTTAGTTGTGGAGGTGTCAAGGTTCTTCTACTGTGAAGGGATAGATATAAGTGATACCCTAAGAAAGAGGTAATAGTACCACCCTAACAGACACACACACAACCAATATGAATTCATATAACATCCAACGGAATAGTCCACAAAGATGAAACAAGAAGAATAGTTGTCTAATATCCAACAAAATAGTCCACAAGGATGCGACAACTATAAAAACCATTATGGAACATTATCAACATGATAAGTACTAAAATAAATGAAACAGTTCAAATACTTTAGCACAGATGAAATCAAACATGAATTACAAACATCCAAAGAATAGTCTTACAAATATTCATAATCCATGCATGAAGAACGTGATGGCCATAAGGCTTCTAATATTAAGTAAAAGTCCCAAGACAAATGTATACAATGAACACCACTAGCTCCAATAGTGAAGCGTTAGAGCCATTCATTTCTCCCCAAAAGAAATATCTTGTCTCTTTAGTTCATTATGGGAGGATCCAAGGTGAAAATTCCATTGCTCATACAATGAGGGTGTGTATATAACCAAGATGTGATGCTTCACCTTCCTTGTGACTCTTTGACTACCCCTATGACTATTTGACATCCTATGAATTTTCGAATTTACATGACTCTTCATATTCTGAATGTGTCGTTTGGACTTCCACTTTACAATACATTTTGAATAGATAATTACAAAATCCATAATAATTATGTGGTATATGATGAATCATGATATGACATACCACTGATGACCTAGACTGCATGATGATGTGGCAGTGACAAGTTGTCCTTCTTGATGCTTCTTTCTTTCTATATTCAATAAGAGATGTATCCAATGTTTCATCATTGTGAGAGATATTCTTTGTTCTTAATATATACCCTCAAAAGGGTTGTGAATCAGATGGATTATTCATGTGGTCCTGATCTTTGGTCTTCTTTTGTAATCCAGTGTTCATTCTTCTTCTTGTATTATGATAATATTATCTCCTCAACTCCTTAGGTGTGTTCTAGCATATCCTCCTTCTCCACCTCCTTCTTCATCATCTTGCCACAACATGATAAAGTTCATGCATATGAAATTCACTCATGACAAGACAACATCAGTCTAATAAACCCTTAGTTTAAGATGTTACATGATGATCCATTGAATGAACCACAACTGAGTGGTAGGCCAATGGAGATGCTCAGTGATTATGCATTTATGCAACTCATCCAGTCAAGGGTCAAGATTGAGACTTAATACTGTGCAATGCGTGGTTCAGGCTTGGACTAAGAAAAAAATGGCACAGTTGGGGAACTTAGGGAGCTAGACTAAGGGCTTGAGAACTATTTTTTCCAATTGCACAATTCTATATGAAAGAGGAGCCCATGTTATTGTGTAATTTCACAGTTTAATATCTCAGGGCCAGGGCTTGAGCCTTGAGGCTATGAAATTGGCAGTAATGAATGTGAAAGAGAGAGAAATTGTGTAGTTTTGGGAGTCAGTGAGCTAGGCTGACGAATTTTTCATTGTTTTAACCAACTGCATAGTTATGAGAGGCATAGAAGGCCTGGTGATTGAGAATTTGTGTAGTTCAAGAGCTCAACATTAGAGCTTAATATCAAATATTGCACAATGCATAGTTGGGGCTAGGCTAAAGGGTTGAATTGCACAATTTTGGAGGCCAAGTCTTGGGCTTGAGCACTGAAACTATGTAGTGCATAGTCCTATGAGGCAGAAACTGCACATTGTGTAGTTTCAAGAGGTAAGGTTGTAGCTTCAAGAACGGGACTGTGAAATGCATATTTTAGGAAGCGAAAATGAGGCTAACTTGCTAGGAAATTTCAGAAATTTGGCTAAGTGTGGGATCAGTGAAACAAATGTGAACAGTTATAGGACTTGACTGTGATGACACACACTTAGACACTTGACGACACAACATAGATCATCCAGAACACATGAACACATACTTCCCTTAGTGCGACAACCTTGGTAACAACTTAGGACAAGTGTGACACTAAAGATACACTTGATGATGACACTTGTGCGACAATGCATGAAAATTTGGGAATAAGTGAAAAACATGACTACATGATAAGAATATCTAATTTTAAGAAATATTTCCCCTTGAAACAAACCAAACCTCCACTTTACATGATAAGCAGAAATTTCCACGCCAAAAGACTCCACTTGCTATATTGAAAGTAAAAGTGCGAATGAAACTTGTGATATGCGAATGATGGTGAAAAAAACACACTCTAAGGTCAATAAAACATGAAAAAACACTAATTAAAGGGAAAGAGAGTTGAAGCGACATTCGTAAATATGAAAACAACCCTTGTGATGGTAATAGTGCACAAAAGAGACAATTGGAGAAACTCACCAAAATATAAGTACGATCACAAACAAAGCGAGGGACTGCCAATGTCAATGCACACTGAATATCAACATGGATTGGACATCACACATGCACATTCTTGATGGACCATGCTATGCCTGTTCAATATTTTGTAAAATAATGTTCTCATGGACTTGTTTAAGACTGAGCATGTGTGAGAAAGTAACTTCGACACTTATAATGCAAGAAGGGAGCTCAAAAAGCATTAACTGACAAAGAAGTGACTACGGAATGACTGATCACAAGATCCACAGTAGGCTCCAAAATTCGAGTGTAGGAAAATTTTTGGAGGGTTTTTGTCACAACGACAACACTTGGTGACACACTGGTAGAACTCAAGCTTCTCTTCCTTGGTTAATTTTTTCGTGTAGGGTAAATTTCTTCAAGAAGTATTGATTCATCATTGATATTACCATGGCTTCCCCAATTACCACATGCATAAAAATCTATTCCCCTTTATTCCTTGGTTAAACACAAACATAAGATCAACGATCACATAATGTTTTGAATCAGGATAGGGTAATGAAGTTCACGAACTTTAATTTTCAGAGTATATTTTTCATCTCTAGTGTTGCTCCGCTCCCAATAGGCCTAGACAATACCCCGATGGAGCCACTTCAGAGACAAAAAGAATTCTTTGCTGCCAGTAGGCCTGGACAGTATCACGACAGAGTTTCTTATTTTACCTCTCTACGCAAGAAGGCTTTCCGTTTTTTCTCCTTTATTTATTATTTTATATAGGATTGTGCATCGGCACTTATTTATTTCATGGGCGGAAGAGGGATCTTGAATTTTTGAGAGTAGGAGAGGTTGTCCCTTAAGAGAAACATATATAAGACCTTTGATATTAGTTTTCTCATTTATATTTCCCCTCTTTCCCTTCTCTACTTGATTGGATTAGCTTGAAAATATTGAAACATAAAAACCCGACTGTAGGCATGAGGTTTATAGAATAGACATGGATATCATGGTTTGACACAAGGCTTTCTTAATGCAAGGATAACATTTTCCATTGGAACATCATCGACCAAAATATGTAACCAAGAAAAGGAATAAGGACAGAGAGTTAGCAAAATGTTGCAGTGTCACAAAGTCCTTTTATTTTTTTCCACATTCCCTCTTGAGACAATAGGGCATCTTCATGCAAGGCCTCACAAAACTAAAGGAAATACACCACATAACAAGGAAACAACTAGAAGAAAAGAGAAAAATTTGCTAAAACAAAAAATGATGTGAAACCAAAACCAAAAAACACAAGATAAAATACAAGAAATGAATACATGATGAATGTGTAGGCAAACTAAAATGGAACTAGACCTACTCCTAACCTAACCAACTATAATTTCAGGGTCACGTATACTGGAATTTCCAATGTAGCCACCGTAATTGTTCCTGACATGCAATCACGAGGATGTGATTTATTAAAACAAATATAAAACAATGTGCAATGGAAAAGATAAGAGCTTGTATAACTTGCACAAAAACAAAAGGTATTTCCTGTCAGTAGAAAGATATGTCATATTTAATACTTGTAACCAATTCACATTATTACCTTTCCAATGAAGATCACATCTAAAAAAACCTTGGAAACTTCTTGTGAATGCACCTTCATCTGTGTCATCCCCTTTAGCAAGCATGAGAAAATAATGAAGCTTTTTATTATCAAAAGGGATTGCTAAGTAAGAAACTTCTAGGAAATGATAGATTAGATCATGAAACTCGATAAAATCCTCTTGAAAACACCAAAATCCTTGAAAAGATGAATTTTCAATTAGAAGCATAGGGTCGGGATGAGAATCATGTGATATAAAATTGATATGATAATATTCAACTGATATGTAAAGACAGTGAGGACCTGACATGGCCATCATCGAAGGCTAAAGTGCCTCAAATGATAGAAAAGAATCCAAATAAAGAGATGTTGAACCATGAAGATAGAAGGATGTAAAAAAAATCTCATAGGATACACTGGTGGAAAATTCATAAAATGAATGATAACCATTAGAGATAGAGCGATGATCAGATGGGATGATTAAGGCATCAAATTCCTTGTTTTTAATTAACGAAGATAAATAAATTTGAACAGTTTCACAAATTCTCTCAATAGTAGGATTGTTTTCCTTGCATGATGAATGTAACAAACTATTTCTTTATAATTCGTAACACAATACACTAGCATTGTAATCATTGAAAGAGGTGCAAAGGAATTTCAATACAACTAACACATGAAACCAATTAATATACAGTGAACAAAGAAAAATTTGATTTGTACAATAACTCATGCATTCATTCCCACTCAAGAGGCTTTTAGGTGTGATGAAGAACAAGATTCGCGATATGATATTCATAAGGAAAACTAGGAGATGCTCATCATGAAATAAATCAGATAGGTATGATTCCTTCAACCAAAGATGATATTTGAGGTGATCAACTTCACAGTTCCATGACTTTATGAGAGTTTCACATTCCAAA
Source organism: Pinus albicaulis (assembly GCA_034641835.2). Lineage (NCBI taxonomy): Eukaryota > Viridiplantae > Streptophyta > Pinopsida > Pinales > Pinaceae > Pinus > Pinus albicaulis. The sequence continues at coordinate 1,745,986,384 of CM076578.1, read as the reverse complement.
ATTGAATTTAATGCAAAATATTTGCATGAAGATGAATGAAATCAAGAAGATTCTTGAATCCAATTAGAAATAAAATATTGAAAGTGTGAAATATTACATTCGAAATACCAAACATCTTTCAAAAATAATTTTTCATCGAGTGAAACCATGCAAAGATAAGGATTGTGTAAGAGAAACTAGATATTACGTAGTTCGGGGGGCTTACTAGAGTCACGAGATCCTAACATACCCATCAACAGAAGTTGAATTTCCTTGACTTCTTGAAAAGTCTTGGAACTTTTAAAGATCATAAAATTGCATTATCAAGATTGAACTAGATGGTACATGGTTTGAGGATAAATACTACCATTCGTTTCATTGAGATCATTGCTCACCGGATGGAAACCATCTGTGTTGCTGATTTGATCAGATTTTTCAAATTCACCAACCAGATTACTCAAGTTGAAATATTCTTCTGTTTGTAAATATGAAGACATATGAATCATATAAATTTCATGAGCAAGATGATTCGAAGGGTTTTATTCATACAAGAGAATATATGATGAGGGATGGAAATATTACTTAATGATTTGATTCTTCTTATTTTCATCATGGATAATCCCACCACCTTGTGCCAATTGAGAAGTTAAATAATTGATTGAAGAACTTGAAGAGCATGGAGTACCTCCATCGCAAGTAGATGCATCAAGAATTCTAGAGCACAAGGGATAGTGAGATGAAGATGAATTTTTAATAGATGCATCTTCTTTGAATGAATCATATTCTATATATAAACTAAAATATAAGAGCAACTGATGCACTTGGGCATCCATCATCACTTACATGAAATTGATTTTTGCACAATGCTACAAATTGATTGAAAGAATTGATCACATTTGATTTAATACCAAGATTAGTAGATTGAAAATAATCCAATAATAGAAGTGCATCATCTTGACATGGGGGGATTAGAGAAAATGAATACATATCAAGATTCTCTTCAATTTCCTCCTCCTCTACCAGTGTAATATTACCTCTTTGTATATGATCAAAATTTGAACCAATAACTCAAAAATCAAGAGAGCATGAAGAGCTAGTTGGTGGAGAATATTGATCAAGCATAACATGATACATAGAGTCATAACATGTATATAATAGAGGATGAAAATTTTACCACACAGAGGTAACAATTTCAATGGAACTAGATTCAAGATTGATTTCATATTGAGGAATGAAATAATTATCCTTCACCCTAGGCTCCATGAGCCATTCAGGGTTTTCTTTCTTTTGATTTGAATCATGAGAAGTAGAAGGAGGATAAAGTGATGGACTAGGAATTTGATTTGCATATTTCCAAAATTTATTATTATTTCAAGGAGGCACCCACTTCGGGACTGGAAAAGGAGGATGACAATGAAAAAAGGGGTAGTAGTTTCCTGCTTAGAAATTCCAGGTGTCTCATGATTTACAAGAGTCGGGGAGGTAAAAAATTCAAAGGGTTTAGATTCAGTGTGTAAAGAGATATGAACCAAATGTTTTAACTTATTTTTAAACGGATCCCAATAAGCATCTTCTCTCATAAATTCATAACAAAGGTGAAGAAATCGATCAGAAAAAACCTCAACTGATTCATTAGGTTTCATTTTTAGTTGATTAATTATTTTAAGAACATCTCGGTAATTATACTTATCAAATGATTTATGAAGCTCCTTCGTAAGTTGGTTGAATGATTGGATTGAAGCATCGGGTAATGTATGACACCATCGATTAACATGACCTTCAAATGTGAGGTGATATATCTAGCGATGGCATCATTAAAATGTATTGCATTAGAAAGGAAAAACTTAACAGCTTGAAACAAATGTTCACGAAGAGTTAATTCGCCCTCAGTATCAAAATTAAATTGGGACAATTTATGAATAACTTCTGCAGGGATGGTAAAATTAATCTCTTTAGAAAAAAATCTTAGGATTATGATTTGGGGAAGAGCCATTTTGAATAAGAGATTCAAGTCAGACAAAATGGGCACAGCTTGTCATCTGGCCCTCCTTCTAGAAACATTTTGTTAATAGTGTTGGAAATCTGCCAACCTATGGGGTATCCCCAATGTGAAGTCCCAATTAGACCTCACACCATTTGGAATAGGAGCCCCATCTAGGATAACAACTTGACTGCCATATATTATTGAAGATTTTAATTTTCTTTAACTGTCAGTAAGAAATATGGGTGCACATGGGCCTTCTAAAAACAACTAAGTGTGCTTGGTGAGTGTTTGGTTGTGGATGGATCAAGGTTCTTATACTGTGGAGGGAGAGAGAGAAGCGAGCCCTAAGAGAGAGGTAATAGTAACACCCTAGCAGAGACACATGAATTCAATAAGGATCCATCTAACATCCAATGAAATAGTCCAAAAATATGCAACGATCATTACAACCAATTAACAATAAATATCTGTCTAATATCCAGTAGAATATTCCACAAGGATGTGACAACTATAACAACCTTACAACAAATTATCAACATGATAAGTACTAAAATAAATGAAATATTTCAACTAATTTAGCACTAATGAAAGAAAACATGAATTACAAGCATCCACAAAATAATATTACAAATATTCATAATCCATGCATGAAGAACGTGATGGCCATAAGGCTTATGATATTAAGTAAAATTTCCAAGACACATGTATACAATGAACACCACTAGCTCCAATAGTGGAGCATTAGAGACGTTCCTTACTCCCCAAAAGAACTAGCTTATCTCTTTAATTCCTTGCGGGAAGAGACAAGGTGAAAATTCCATTGCTCATACAATGAGTGTGTATATATAACCAAGAGGTGATGCTTCACCTTACTTGTGACTCTTTCATTACCCCCATGAATGTTTGAATTCTAATGAATTATTACTTTACATGAATATTCATATTCTGAATGTGTCCTTTGGACTTCCACTTTACAATACATTTTGAATATATAATTACATAATCCACAATAATGATGTGGCATATGATGAATCATGAGAGGACATGACACTAATGACATGGACTATGTGATGATGTGGCAGTGCCAAGCTGTCCTTATTGTTGCTTCTTTATTTCCGTATTCAATAAGATATGTATCTAATTCTTCATATTCATGAGAGATATGATTTTTTCTTCATATCTTCCCCACAAAGGGTTGTGAATCAGTTGGAGTCTTCATGCGATATTAATATTTGTTCTTATGTTGTAATCCAATGTTCTTTCATCTTCTTGTTTGATGATCATCTTATCTCCTTATATCATTAGGTGTCTTCTAGCATGTCCTCCTTCTCCATCTCCTTCTTCATCATATTTCTATATCATGATAGAGTTCCTACATCTGGAATCCACTCATGACAAGATGACATTTATCTGATAAATACTTGATATAAGATGTTGCATGATGATCCACTAACTGAGACAAAACCAAGTGGTAGGCTAAGGGAGAGGCTCAGTGTTTAAGTAGTTGTACAACTCATGCATTCAAGGGTAATGCTTGAGCCTTGAGACTATGCAATGTGCAGTTTAGGCTTGGAATAAGCAAAAATATTGTGTAGTTGGGGAACTTAGGGAGCCATGCCAAGGGCTTCAGTACTAATTTTTCCCGTTGCACAATTATGTAGGATAGAGGAGCCCAGGTTATTGTGAAATTACATATTTTAAGAGCTTAGGTATGAGGCTTAAGCCTTGATACTACACAATGCACAGTACTGATTGGGTAGGATAGAGAAACTGTGCAGTTTTTGGAGTCAGTGAGCCAAGATGAGGGATTTTGCATTGTTTCATCCAGCTACACATTTCTGGGAGGAAGAGAAATCCTGGTAATTGCAAATTTGTGCAGTTCAAGAGCTTGGAATTTCATATTGAGATCATAGATTACGTAGTGCGCAGTTGTGGCTAGGCTAGAGGGCTGAATTGCACAATTTTGGAGGCCAAGGCTTGGGCTTGAGCACTGAAACTATGGAGTGCATAGTCCTGGGAGGCAAGAACTACACATTTAATAGTGTCAATGGGTAAGGTTGTAACTTGAGGGTTGGGACTACACAATGTGTAGTTTAGAAAGGCCGAATGAGGATAAGTTGCTGGGAATTTTTTGAAATTTGGATAAGTGTGGATTAGTGAAACAAAAGTGAACAATGATAGGAATTGACTATGGTCACACACATAGAAACTTGATGACACAACATATATCATCCGGCACACATGAACACATACTTACCTTAGTGTGACAACCTTTGCAACAACTTAGGATAAGTGTGACACTAAAGATACACTTTGCAATGACAATGAAGACACTCATGCTACAATGCATGGAACTTTCGAAATAAGTGCGAAACATTCCTACATGATAATAAAAAATCATTATAAAAAATATTTCCCCTTGAAACAAGATAAAAATCCACTTTACATGATAAGTGAAAATTCCCATACCAAAATACACCACTTTCTATGTGAAAATTAAAGTGCGAATGCCACTTGCGATATGCGAACGATGATGAAAAAAATGCATGCCAAGGTGAAGATAACATGAAAATGACACTAATTAAAGGGAAATAAAACAAAAGAGACATTCATATACATGAAAGAAACCCTTGCGAAGATGAGAGTGCGCAAAAGCGAAAATTGGAGAAACTCACCAAAAAGGAAGTACAATCACAAATAAAGTTAGGGACTGTGAATGTTAGTGCACACTGACTCTCGGCATGGATTGGACATCAAAGTGACAAAGTCTTGATTGATCATGCTATGCTTCTTCAAGATTTCATAGAATAATGTGCTCATGGACTTGTTGCATATTTAACATGTGTGAGTAAGTGAATTTGACACTTATAATCCAAAAAGGGAGCTCAAAAAGCATCAAATGACCAAGAAGTGACTACAGAATGACTGATCACAAGATCCATAGTAGGCTCCAAAGTTCGTGTGCAGGAAAAATTTTGGAGGGTGATTTTCGTAGCGAGAACATATGGGTGAATCATTTAGAATCTACAAGGGATTAATATAAGCCTTTTTTGACAAACATGTAATCAAATATGCCTATACTAAATTTTGAGGATATTTAGAGTGATTTTAGGGATAATTGTAGAGCTAGATTTGGATTTCAATAAATATTAATTTTATTTTTATGATTTATAATGAAATCCTATGGGGATAAGAAGATTATAGGAGGGAGCATGACTAAGGAAAGAATATCCAAATATGAAATCAAGCCATAGATTTTGAGATAGAAGGAATTTCTATGGTTACAAGAATTAATGTAAAAGGATTCAGATAAAGAAATTAGAGTGTTTGTTTCCAACTTCATGAGCTGATTTCTATTTCAATATTATTGTGTGTTGTACTACATTTATGGTTTTGTGTTTCGTTGAACACATATAAATAAATTCTTTTATTTTTTGGAAATAATTACTCCCTACAAGTGAATTTAATCAAGCTCCAATTTGCACAGACCGTTGATTTGAGCTCCAATTTGTAGTGTCGTGGTCTATGAAATAACTAAATTAAAATTTATTTGCATCAATAAAAGCCTAAGTGTGAAATGTTCATTGGAAAATAGAATAATAAGTACAATAATTAATAGTGAAATGACAATTCCTATTACAGACTAATAAAGGGAAAACATATTCAGGTTGAAGGAGTTATCCAAGTCCTCAATAAGGCATTTGATTTGACAACCCCTAGATACTTATTTATACATTTTTTGATTATATTATAATGTATATAGGGTATGCGCCACTGCAATTGATATGTCTAATGTAGAATACATCTGGGTTGCAAAAAATCATAAGTTTTTTTAGACCTCCATATTGAAGTTAGGTAGAAACATATTTGGGGTTGTGGCATATCTAACCCCTGGATTAAAGTGCCAGTAAGAGTAGTTTGGATCCATATCAAATAATTATCTTTAATTTATTAATGTGTTGTGTGGATCCCTCTAGTGGTAGCTTGAAATTGTATTCGGGGAGAGAAAAATATATGTTGGCATTCATAGGGATCTCAAAATTAAAATCCCTTGTATCCCCAGATACATCTAGATTTGATAGTATATAATTTTCCTCATTAGAATGAATGATATGCCCTGATTATAACCAATATACCCTTCTAGCTAAAATGTAGGTCACACCAAGTTGGGTATTCCCTGATATAGATTGTACATTGGGGCTACAAATGGGATATTCAAATTGGGAAGAAATTGATAGTCTAGATACTAATAGATAGAAAATTTGGGATTCCATTATTTGGGAAAGCATTGGCATGGACAATGATTGAAATTTACAGCAATTTGCACACCTGTTTTCGGCCAAAGAATAGATTTGGGGAAGGAATGCATTTTGAGTGTCAGATCTAAAAGAATAAATGGGAAAAATGGACGTGTCTTCATCATATTTGTTAGTAATGAGGAAATAAATATGGTTTCACATTTTATTGCTCTCCTGCACTTTGCATACCCATTTCCTTTATATTTTTTTGGGAGGCATTGGTCTCCTTCATCCTCTTTTTGAGGTATTTGATTACTCTAGCCTTGGATATAATACTGTCATATTTAACATCCATAATATGGAATTAAACCTCAACAAGTATGTTATGGTGACATTATTGAATTTTTTATTCTCTCCCATTTGAATGATATAATGTGACGCTACCTAATAGATCCCAACAACCTTGTCCAATTCTAGAATGCATTTATAATTTACTTCATTAGTGTATACAATGTCCTTAATATTCTTGATAATTTGCTCTTCAAGTCTTTTGGTAGTCCGTTGTTTTGAAATCATTGTTTCTTTCTCACTTTTACAATATTTATTTTCTTATTTAACTATTTTGATGTCATCTAACATTTTCAAACAATGGTTTTGTAATCTATCTATTTCTTCATCCTTATTTTTCAATTCTTCTGTTGAATCACCCATTTCCCAATTCCCTTGTTCCGTTGTTCCTATTTTATTCGTTCAATCACCTTAGTGAGTGATATATTAAGGTTTATAAGTTAGATATCCCATCATACTTATTATTTAGATATTTTGTAGCTTTTGTTAATTCATCTTGAATTTTACGGATCAATTCGATTTTTTATTCCTTTTTTTAATATGGATCTTGATAATGTTTATAATTTCAAGGGTATGTTTATAACTATGTTTGGATCCTAGTTCCTGATTAGGGAGGGTTGGTGGGGTTTCCCCCAACACCTTCCACACACCCCCAAATTATTAACAAGGAGTCAAAACAGGTGGGAACAATTGTTTGGAGCCTCCCCTAAAAAGGGTTTTGGTACATCCATCAAAGACCATTTTTTGGAAAATTGTCTTCATAAATTATTGTATTTTTGTAGTTTACATGGAGCATTCATCACAAGGACACAAATTTAATTTTAGAAGCTATATAATGTTTTTTTTTTTTTTCCCTAGGAGGAAACTCTCTTTTTATGAGCATTATATTGTGGTTGTGTATTATTGAGGTAGAATTATGACTGAGAGAGAAGATACTCTAGAAATGCGAAGAAGAGGTTTTAGTGAATGTGATACATGTTGTATTAATTCATTCTCCTTAATAGAATAAAAGGAAGGTTTGTCTATTTCTTTACAGATGTATCCCAAATCATGTGAGCCACATATATTTTTGTTTATTTAGTATTGTGTCATTCCATACTTTATTTATGGATTAATTTATTCTATTTTCTATGATCTTATTCCTAATATATTTGATCATTTTTTAAGAATAATTCTTCAAATTCTTCTAATGTCATCTTTATTATAGTGACCTTATTAATAATCATCCATCACACCCTAGATTAATCAGATAAATAAGTTTTCTCCCATACTGGATTTAGATAATATTATTATTCCATCATCAACCATTCCCTACAATTGACGTGCCATCATCAACCATTTCCTACAATTGATGTGCCATCATCAACCATTCCCTACAATGTTCTTATGCTCAATATATTGTCAATAACTACATCTAATATTTATGATACATTTCCAAGTATATTCTCATGGTTTTTCTATTTCAAATGGGTTTTCAATTACATCAATCGAACATGGACACAAAAATTTATGGTATTTTGAAATTAAAATACATTTGAAAACCCTATTATGGAGTATTCCCTTATATCAAACCTTTCTTCTAGCATAACTCTACATTTTTTACCCTTCTAAGCCTAGAATTTCACCTTGTAGTGCCATTATATATCTTCTCCCCAAACACATATATATGATCAAAATTTGATTTGCCAAGTGAAATTAATTGTAACTTTATCAAAGCTTGTTGATCATTGGCCCCTTCCCAAAAGTGAACTTCTACAACATGCTACATGCCTAAGTTTTCAAAATTGATTCTGAAATGTTTACCTAAACATTTCTAGATGTCTCCTCAAAATCCTATTTTTTTTGTGCTTTGGAAATTCTCTTGAAATTTTTTATAGTGAACAATATCAATATGACTCATTCAAAGTTAATTTATATTACAAACATTAAATTCCAAAGGGTATATATTCAAAATTATAAAGAATAAAAATGTAAAAATTCAATGACCTTTACATCAATATCTATCCTTGGTCTCCTAAAAAGTTTCATATTGCAAATATTCACAGAAAAAAGTTTTAACAAAATCTCCATGATAATCCATTTGAAGCATCAAAACGCTAGGATCACAACTGACACCAAATGTTATGAAAATAATGCATAAAACACTTGAATTAAACAAAATATACAACAATGTAAGCATGGAGCACACCTCCAACATAGTTAAGAGAAATAAGTTACAAAATAGCTCCTAAAAGAGGAGGGAAACTTCCTATAAATAACCACATTCATTCAAACATCCAAATCCATTGTCTTCAATAATAACTTCATGATCTGTATATATACCTATTCAAGCATTAAACATGTGACTCATTCATCATTAGGTCAACCCCATTAGATAAACATTTACACATTACATCTGAATTTAACCCATGTATGATGTTCCTTGGGCTCATATCATATAAATATAACTCCATATATGCCCCCTTTGGGTTCATATCAAGCAACAACCCATTTTTATTAATACACAAAGGAATACAAATAAACCCTTGAATCAACTTTTATTTAACATCAATACCTTCATAGCTTCATATGGTAATATAATATAACATATCAAACCATATTTTTTAAATGATTTGATATTATAAAAAAACATCTTTAAGATAAAAAATCTAAAGCATATTTTCAAAGCTAAGGCATATGTATATTTTTGTTAGTAAAACTTGTATTTTTTTTTTCTTATAAAAAATTTATATATTTGATATAAATATAATAATTAATAATATTTTTTTAGTGCTTTGGAAAATTTTACAACTTCTTATAAAAGAAATATGTAATGTTTTCCATGTTCAATATAAAGTTAACACATGTTCTTTTAATAAAATAAATAAATAAATATAATTTTCATTAAAAACATTATTAATAATACAACTCAATTATGAAGTAGATGTACAAAACCTATATATATATATATATATATATATATATATATATATATATATATATATGATGTCAACTTTATATAAAAATGTAGAGCTATTATATGATATTTTTAAAATTATTTTAAAGAGTGGTAATTAATTAAATTATTTAAATATTTATATTAAGTAAAATTAAATTAAAATATTTTAAACATTATATATATATATATATATATATATATATATATATATATATATATATATATATATATAAAGATTTCTTAGTAAAAAAAAATATATATACATTTAAAAATTTATTAATAGATAATGTTTACAATATGATGCAGGGGCATTAGGCTCAAAAGCTACTTTGTACACAAGTAGACATAGGGGGTCCCATGTCCTTAAATATTCTTGTAAATATTAATAGTTTGAATACATTTAGTAGGGAATTGTAATTGTTCTCAAGTTATTTGAGAACATGAGAAATTGGTTAAGATAGGAATACGAAAAGTCAGTTTAGGATCAGTCAGCTATTGAGTCTAAATTCAGGAATTGGGAATGCTAAGAGTTGCTGAAATGTTTGGAGACCTGAATCAATTCAGGTCATCCTTGTGGTATAAATGTAATCCCGAAGAGGTTAGATAGGGAGAGGTAGAATCAGAGTGAGAGAACTTCTTCAGCTATAGAGTAGGAGGATAATGGCCACTGAACTGAGTATATGGCCTGTCATGAAATTGTGAGTGATTGCTTTTGAGATTAATCACCTGTATGTATATATATATCTATTTATGGAGAATTGTTCATAAGTTCCAGGTGTGACTTTATGTCTTCTTGGTCGAATCGTATGAGGAAATTATCTCAGTGTAACTGTGCATTTGTTGTTTAACTCTGTGGGGAGAGTACCTTCGTAGTTGTGCATTTATTGGTGAAATTCCTGCGTGAAATTGCCTTAAATTATTGTAGGAGCAGGACTTTATAAATTGAGCTAAGAGTCTGCCTGTGTATTCAAAAAGAGAGTGTATGATAATATGTAATTATGTACTCTGCAATTTGGGGTTAATTGCGCTCTGTATATGATTGGAGGGATCGATGTAAATACTATCAACACTGTGTCTCGAACTGGTTGACAGTGGAGTGATATAGTCGTGAGTATATGCCATGAACAGAGATATGGCTTTAAGCCACATATGGAGGTTTATGCCGCTCATAAAGAGCTGATCGGCATTTGACAACCGAGTATGGAGAAAGGAGTATGCGTTGGTTGTTCCCCTGTGAAGCGATATAAGTGGGATGCTGCGTTGGGTCGATAGATGAGAGGCGCAGATGAGAACAGAACCTGGAAGGTAAGAAGCGGAACCATGACCGAAGTGAACAGTAACGACGGGTTGGAGTGAAACCGGCAGTTGATCGCACCGCCTTTGAAGTGGTAAGCGGTATTCGAGAAATCAGAGCGATTCCATACGCTGGGCGACACGTGTCCCTGAGTGAATTTGCAAAACCACTTTCATTTCGTGCCATCGCACATTATTGTTCGTGCATCTAGGCCAAGCGATATCTGTCAGATCATATGGAGCAGGGCGACGTGCTCCCCGCTGTCAGATGTGGAAGGTCGTTAGCACTGGGCCCACACATGTATATGTATATAGGGTGATTGGCATTGTGTCGACTATGGTCATGGAGTTAACCGAGGTAAGTGTAAGTTGGTTACATTGGCAAAGGTTAATTGTATATGATGGCGCCTAGGATCTTGTTAAAGTTGTGGTAAGGCTATAAGCCTATAATTGAAGTTATGAGCACCGCGCGGACGTTTAAGTCATAGAATCGTTGTTACAGGAGTTAAGGTCATAGGGCCGATGAATACATTGGATTAATAACCAACGAAAGGGGTTCACATATGAAATATATGGGGACTATGAGTTGGCTAAACTTTCGAAGCGTAGAGGAGTTGAGCGCATAACATAAGGGCTTGGAATTAATATCTCAAATCTCAGAGATTTGAGATATTAACACTCTCATATTTAAGTGTTGAATTTGCCAGCCTAGAATAAATGGCGGTTGTGAGATCGCCCGGATTGGGAAGATGATTGGGCATGAAATTTTGAATGCAATTGTACACACATATTTGTTAAAGGTTGAGCAAAACGGTACTGTGGATTGGAATGTTATCAAGTGGTATCAAAGCTTCAGGAATAGCTCTTTTTGTAAAGGTCCATGTTTGGTGAATGCAAAGAAACCAGACTTGTGGAAACTGATAAGATTGCAGCCTACAGGGATACAGTGAAGGTAATTGCAGAATTGTAGAGTCCAATTGGAGGACAAGAGTTTTGAAGACTGCAGATTTGAAGAAGGAAGATCAGGTAGCAAGGATACACAGAATCACAGTGAACATGATTTGCAGAGTGAGTGGAGGATAGGATCATGATCTTGCAGGTAATTAATTTGATTTGGAATTGCAGAATTATGGTTGCTGAAAATTGAAGTAGTGGAGGCAGTGAGCCTGGTATTAAGCTAGAGGTTGGATAAAGAGGACAATTGCAGTGTTCTCAAGAGAAGGTGAGCAGTGTTTAACTCTGGTTGAAGGATTGTTTGCAGAAGTCAGAGTGCAGACAATTGAAGACATCTCAGCAGAAGTAGATCACAACCTTGAGAGCAGTGGTAGAAGAGTCAAACAAGGGACTCTGAGTGAAGAATAAAAGTGTGGCAGAACCTGGAAGATTCCCAACAGAGGTTGGATGATAGAAGAAAAGAGGTGTTCTTGGGAAAGTTGCAGAGTGAAGCCTAGTGAGCAAAAGAGAGTGCTCTGAAGGTTCCTGTAGAGAAGGAACCAGTACTTGCCAAAAGCTGGGTGTAGAAGAAGGGATTGGTGAGGTGAGTTGCAGCAAGAGAGCTTGCTGTTGCCGAGGCTTAGTGCAGCTTGTGAGTGAAGAACTCCTAGAGAAGAAAATGGCTAGTGAGGGCCATAACAGAGACTGCAGGGATTGTAGAGGTTCCGAGAGAGGCCACAACAGAAGAATGATGGAAGATGCCAAAGCAGTTGGCATGAGGAAGAGACTCACAGATGAAGAGTATTGGAAGGAATTTGTTGAGATCAGGGAAGAGTTCAATAGATTGAAACTAAGGATAGAAGAAAGCCAGAGAGTTGGTTGGCTCATGAGGAAGAATGTGAAATGGAAAACATTACAGTTGAGGTTGAGGCAGAAGAAGATTGCCTTATTGAGAAAAGAACTCAGGGCAGTTGAGTTGAAAGAAGAAATTTTGGTCTGTGAAGCAGAACAGAGCACAGGTGAAGAGTGGAGATCTGTAGGAGATCTTGTGAGACATAGTGAAGACTCGAGGCAACAAGAAGTCTGTCTTGTTGAAGAGGAATTCATTGAGGAATTCCTGAGTTATTTGACAAGTCTAGATGATGTGAGGGCTTGTGTTCTTGAGTCTGACAAATGTGAGGTGATGACAGACTCCACGGAGGAAGAAGAACCCAAAGTTCTTGAGGCAAGGATGGAAATTGAAGATTCCATGTGCAGACCTGTTCAAGAAGAAGCTCTTGAGGGAGCAGCCAAGACTGAAAATTCTTGTGATTTGAAAACTAAAAAGTTTTGTGTGTTTGCAGGTACACCACTAGAAGATGAACAAGCTTCAGAGTTTGTTGGTGAGAAGAAAACATTGAATCTGAAATCTGTTCAGATCAATGCTGAGATAGTGAGATCTCTAGAAGAGATGAAGAAAGAAGAGTCAAATGAAGATATCCAGCAGAATGTTGAAGCTGAGAAAGAAGGGCTAGTAGAAGATTGGTCAAGAACCAGCAGAGGCATAAAGGGTTGTGTAAGGTTCCCGAAATCTACTCCTATTGAAGTTGTTGAATTGTATAGGAGGTTAGATTTCCGAAGAAGAGAATTGGAAAAGTAGAGGACCTATGCACTGGATAGGTTGCTGGGAAAGCAAGGCAGGAAGACCTTCATGGATGGATTTCATGGAGCAGATGATGGAAGAAAAGCGAGGCTAGCTGATAGTCTCATGAAGGATGTAGATCAACATATTGAGATGCTGACAGAGGATTTACAGAGGAGTTCTAAACAACACACTGATGTGTTGTCAGAGAAGAAGGAGACATTGAAGCATTGGAACTTTACTGCTGATGATTCATGTGTTAATCATGCAGAGAAAGAGGAAGAACAACAGTTGGAAGTTTTCAGAGAGATGAATAAGAGGGAAACTGTGTTGGCTGAAAACATAGTGAAGGATCAACATCTGGGCTTGATGATTGGAGTAGTGGAGATGGCTCTGACAGCTGAAGAGAAAGACGATGAAGAATTTCTGAGCCTTGAACCAGACTTAGAAATGCCAGGAGAAGAATTGGTGACCATGCCATCAATTGAGATCATTGGGTCTCATGGTTTTAACACTGACATTTTGTTTATGTGTATAGGTGATGCAGAAGACAATTCATCCTTTGAAATTGTCTTGGAAGGAGAAAAACTATTGTTGAAGGAGGATGAGACAACCATGTCTCATATGCAGGAATCTATCACTGTCATTGACAGAGAAGAATTGGCTAGACTGATGGGCTAAGAGAAGACTAGAGAGCAGATTTTAAAAGCTGCTGAAGTGAGGAAGAATCAGCATTCCATGCTGACAGAAGATGAAGATACAGTGGCTAGAGAACTTAATTTGGTTGCTGAAGTCAACCAAGGAGATGAGAGGCAACTGCTGAAGATTGCCCACAAAGAAGAAGGAAATGCTGAGTTTAAATTACAGCATGCTGAAGATGTAAAACAAACACAGGAGAAATGGCTAAGTTGTTTGATGGGAGCATTTGAAGAAGAGAAAGGGATTGCAGACCCTGGAGCAAGGATGCCTGAAGCTGTGAAGAAGAGAGGAGTAGATACTAGCTTGCAGAATCAAATTCTGTTTACTAGTATATTGGATGAGTATGTCACTGCTGGTAGGAAATTAAATGGTGAAATGTTTTCTGAGAATGAATTTGCAGATGGTGAACAAAGGAAGAATGTTGCAGAGGGAAATATCCTAAAGGATATTTAGGATGTTTGTGTGGAGGCAACATTGGCAGCAGCAACACCCATGGTGGCAGCAGACACAACATGGAGGATGACACCTACAGGAGTAGTAAACATGTTAATAGCATGTGAGACAAAAAGAGTAGCAATATTGGCAGCGACAGAGATTGAAAGTAGCAGCCGAGGGCAAGATAATTTCCAGCTAGAGGATAAGCTGGACATGGAGATGGAATACATCAGAAGACTGATGACGAGAGTGACTCAGGCGCAGCAAATAGCAGCAGGAAAGCAAGAAAGTTTCAGCAAAATAAAGACAAAAGTGGATTGTGAAGGTATAACTGGAGGTGATTTACAGAACAAAGTCTGGAAGCTTGGAGAAGATAAGTTGAAGGATGATGCAGCTGATGGACAACAGCAAAACCAAGTATGGGATCCGGGAGGCAGAGATCAAAGAAACATGATCAGGAGATCATGAACAATTTGAAGCTTGGGAGTCTGATGCAGGGGCATTAGGCTCAAAAGCTACTTTGTACACAAGTAGACATAGGGGGTCCCATGTTCTTAAATATTCTTGTAAATATTAATAGTTTGAATAAATTTAGTAGGGAATTGTAATTGTTCTCAAGTTATTTGAGAACATGAGAAATTGGTTAAGATAGGAATACGAAGAGTCAGTTTAGGATCAGTCAGTTATTGAGTCTAAATTCAGGAATTGGGAATGCTAAGAGTTGCTGAAATTTTTGGAGACCTGAATCGATTCAGGTCATCCTTGTGGTATAAATGTAATCCTGAAGAGGTTAGATAGGGAGAGGTAGAATCAGAGTGAGAGAACTTCTTCAGCAATAGAGTAGGAGGATAATGGTCACTGAACTGAATATCTGGCCTGTCATGAAATTGTAAGTGATTTCTTTTGAGATTGATCACCTGTATGTATATATATATATATATCTATTTATGGAGAATTGTTCATAAGTTCCATGTGTGACTTTATGTCTTCTTGTATGAGGAAATTATCTCATTGTAACTGTGCATTTGTTGTTTAACGTTGTGGGGAGAGTACCTTCGTAGTTGTGCATTTATTGGTGAAATTCCTGCGTGAAATTGCCTTAAATTCTCGTAGGAGCAGGACTCTATAAATTGAGCTAAGAGTCTTCCTGTGTATTCAGAAAGAGAGTGTATGATAATATGTAATTATGTACTCTGCAATTTGGGGTTAATTGTGCTTTGTATATGATTGGAGGGATCGATGTAAATACTGTCGAGACTGTGTCTCGAACTGGTCGACAGTGGAGTGATATAGTCATGAGTATATGCCATGAATAGAGATATGGCTTTAAGCCACATATGGAGGTTTATGCCGCTCATAAAGAGATGATTGGTGTTCAACAACTGAGTATGGAGAAAGGAGTATGCGTTGGTTGTTCCCCCGCGAAGCGATATAAATGGGATGCTGCGTTGGGTCGATAGATGAGAGGCGCAGACGAGAACGGAACCTAGAAGGTAAGAAGCGGAATCGTGACCGAAGTGAACAGTAACGACGGGTTGGAGTGAAACCGGTAGTTGATCGCACTGCCTTTGAAGTGGTAAGTGGTATTCAAGAAATTGGAGTGATTCCATACGCTGGGCGACACGTGTCCCTGAGCGAATTTGAAAAACCAATTTCACTGCATGCCATCACGCATTATTGTTTGTGCATCTAGGCCAAGCGATATCCGTCGGATCGTATGGAGCAGGGCGACGTGCTCTCCGCTGTCAGATGTGGAAGGTCATTAGCACTGGGCCCACGCATGTATATGTATATAGGGTGATCAGCGTTGTGTCGACTATGGTCATGGAGTTAACCGAGGTAAGTGTAAGTTGGTTACATTGGCAAAGGTTAATTGTATATGATGGCACCTAGGATCTTGTTAAAGTCGTGGTAAGGCTATAAGCCTATAATTGAGGTTATAAGCACCGCGCAGACGTTTAAGTCATAGAATCGTTGTTACAGGAGTTAAGGTCATAGGGCCGATGACTACATTGGATTAATAACCAACGAAAGGGGTTCACATATGAAATATATGGGGACTATGAGTTGGCTGAACTTTAGAAGCGCAAAGGAGTTGAGCACATAACATAAGGGCTTGGAATTAATATCTCAAATCTCAGAGATTTGAGATATTAACACTCTCAGATTTAAGTGTTGAATTTGCCAGCCTAGAATAAAGGGAGGTTGTGAGATTGCCTGGATTGGGAAGATGATTGGGCATGAAATTTTGAATGCAATTGTACACACAACTTTGTTAAAAAGTTGAGCAAAACGGGAATGTGGATTTGAACGTTATCACAATATGTATTATAAATAAAATATTTCAATGTCAAATATAAAGCAATTGATTTTTTTTTCTTATTTTTTTAAATTTTTCCAAATTATACTTCAAATAAAATTAAGACTGATGTAACCCAGCACCAAGGCTAGGAAAAACAAGGCCCTAAGTCAGCGTATGCGAGCCATGCTATTAATATAGTATTGTAACATGCATTAACACTAATAAAAATATCAAATTAAAATAAATTAATAATCATAACTTCCTTATTGAGTTTGGTCTAAGAGCTTTATTCAAGCTATGAATTTACGCATACAATTGCTCTTATATAATGATTGAGGGTTTATTAGATAGAAGCGAGATATATTATACCTTAAACCATCAAAGGCTGTCGTTATAAGGCATACATTATATATTTGTGGTTATTCTAACATTATTGTCCCTATCGTCCGTGAAGCGGAGGTCTGACGGTGGAGTAGATGATTTTCATCCAATCCACCCAGGTTCAAATCTCCGTGGAGATGTAAGCCTTTTGTGTCTTGGATAGAAGAGTAAGCAACCCTAGAGCGGACGTCTCGGCTCTTGTTGAGGCATAAGTTTCATAACTATTGTGTTCGGCTTGCAGGCTGTTGCACCTAGCCTAGGTTTATAGTGGCAGCCAGTTGGATTTGATCCTGAGTCTTGTTCAGGAAACTCTCACCAGTTACCAATTACCCTAGATAATAATAATAAAAAAAAACATTATTGTCCCTATCTTCAGAGTACTACTGTTACATGGCATACATCATATACACATATTCATTTTAATATTATTATTCACATCTTTAGTACTCTACTTGGTTGATGTGTGATCCTGTTCTCCTCAGCTGAGACTTCCAGAACTCACCGGCCTACACCTGGAAACCTGCCTGGGGATGGGCACTCGATCAATGTCGTTGCTACCATATTGGTAAATCAATGATAGATTTCGTGGATCTAGGGTTTTACCCCACAACCTCTTGCCCTAGCTCCAACATTCAGGCTCATTTTCTCTATTGATCCTTGGGGTTCAACCCTCTACAACCATATTATTAACTATGGTTTCAATGAGGGCTTCCGGCTCGAAGCGGGTTTTATCCATAACTGATATAACAGGATCGATGATGCTATTCCTTAGTGTCTAAACCTAGGTAATTCATTCCCTTGCACTGACGATACCTGTGGAATTAGTTCCTTTACTTTCTGTATTAGAAATTGGAGAGAGCCATTGAACACAGGAATAACACACAATAATAATTTCTATATTAAATCACACGAATACATTACAATATTTATAGTGCTATTGAGATCCAACTAATTCCACTCTTGGAGGGAGTAGTTGAGAGAATCTCTCAACATCCTCCAACAAACCAAACCAATCCCTAATCTGTAGTATGCATCATAAATGAGGCATTATCTCAACACCCCCCCTTAATGCCTACATTACAGAAATGGAGAACACACTAATTTAATACAAACATTTGTTTGCCCTGGTCTTCATTAACATTTGTACCCACTCTGAGATCTCATAGACAATGCTCTTTTCTCCACCATTTTCGAGCTACCATTCAACCCATTTAAAATACATTTGTTTCTGACTAACAATAATGAACTTTGCAAGATCAACAGTATTGACACTCGGCTCGTCGTGGCTTCCGCGATAAGAGCTGACAAGTGATGAACCATCCTATGGACCAATCACCATCTGTCGGATATTTCGCTTTCGACTATCCATCAGTGGCTAGGAAAATGGTCTGAATACTGAATGTGTTCAAGAGCTAATCTAACAACTTGACCTACTTCACACAAATGGATCTCATATTGTAACCTGTAACTGATGCTCTTGGCCTGTAGCACAACAAGATCAGCATATAAAAAATTCACACAATCAAATTAGCCAATTGTTCTCTTGTCCCTGTAGAACGTAGAGAACGACTAATTTAAATAATGCTAATTTGTTCAATAATTGGTTCTCTACTACAACAACAAATATAAACTATAACCCAACACTACAATACATACTCCACAAAAAAATAAACTTCAAACTCTGTAGCGGCCATTCACCTCCATAAACTTGTAGTTTATGAAATCCATTCTCCTCTGGTGACCCTAATTTCTCCGGCAATATAGCACCTTCCTCTCGACAATTTGATTTTCCAGCAATTGCAGCCTCCGTCTTTCGCAAATAAATTTACAGCTTCCATTGTTCTGGAATCCTTATAAAGTACCACCATATGGAGAATGGGCGCAAGACAGGAAACTCCCATTTCAAAAAAAATATGTTCTACTTCCCAGTACCAACACCGTTTGCCTTCACAGAAGGCTTCTTGAAAAATCCAGGATATAAATTATCTAAACACCGATGGATCCTAATCTAGTTTAAACAGTTACTCGAGTCCGGTATTACGCTTTTTTTTGTCTGTGGCCCAGGAGAACACAAGAAGTGAAGCGCCATTCAAAATAAGTGGCTGATCTCTCATCAGTCGATCTTCTATCTGCTCGAGTGGCCAGCACCTGCAAAAACGTTTCAAAAACCACTAGATTGACGGTGGTTCCGGCGTCAGAGCCTGCAGAAATTTGCACCCACTCCCTGCAATCGTTAACTCGAGAGAGGGATTACAACATTTTTCAAAGGCGTTGCTGATGGCACGTCTCTGCTCAGATGCTCTATCAGCGTCCTGGACGACATCCGATTCTTGAGATGTATGCAGGCCGTGACAATTGGAACTCATACTGTTGTTGCCCTCCATGCACATGGAGAAGCTGCTCCACGAACCTTCGTCGGATAAAGATCATGAAAGCCAACGGATCACACTTGTTTTCAGGAAGAAACCAAGGGAATAAAAACCAAAAATATCTAATATCTATTTAAGAATGCATCGCTAATCATTCTATTTCCTCTCTTATTACTGTCTCTCGTCATCTATGTCTATATTACATATCTGTTTAATATACCAAACAATACGGAAATAACCATTTTGTCACCATGTGTGAGAAATCATTGCAGCACATCCAAATAGCTGAGTAAATAAAACATCTTCACTTGCTACCATAGTAGAAGGTAAAATAAAAAGCAGAACACTCAGAAAACTGAGACTCAAAATCTTGCTACCATAGTACCTATCTAATCTCCTTTTGTACAGAAATTCTCTCTCAAATTATTTCATTTTCTTGGGCACTCCCGTGAGGGATTAAGCCCAATTAGGCTCTGATACCATATTAGAAATTGGAGAGAACCATTGAACACAGGAATAACACACAATAATAATTTATATATTAAATCACACGAATACATTACAATATTTATAGTGATGTTGAGATCCAACTATTTCCACTCTTGGAGGGAGTAGTTGAGAGAATCTCTCAACATCCTCCAACAAACCAAACCAATCCCTAATTTGTAGTATGCATCATAAATGAGGCATTATCTCAACATTCTGTTGATTATTTATGCTTTGTTTCCCTGACGTGGGTGTTGCTACTAGGCTCATGCTTATTCTTTGCGGTTTTCTCTTTGATGATGCTCCCAGTGAATTATCGAGATATGTTTTTTACATTCCTCTGTTCCTCCCAGTTTCTATTCAAGATTTTATGAGATTATCATGAGGTTCTCAAAATGATTGACAGGTGCACATGGTGCTGCGAGGGTTTCACCTCCTTGCCTCCAAGATAATTCGAGTCAACTTGTATGTTCTCTGGACTTTGGGATGAATTTCTCATATCATTCTTTGTTAACCAGTGATTTTCTTTCCTGCAGGTTTGGCCTAGGTAAGGCTTGTATTTTCTCCAGGGACTTCTTTCAACCCTCACTTCTAATAACAACACTCAAACTTTTCCTCCATGTTACAGGTATGACGACTCCATGCCCGAACCTGCCATGGGTTTTCTTTGACTGCGACTCTGGTTTCAACACCGCTTGGTATTAGTTTAACTTTTATTTTCATTGTTACATTGGAACCCTATTCGGGTCTGGGGGTTTTCTGGGTTGTGACCACCGGCCAAACTGTGAATGTAACTCATTTATGCAAATAGTTTATCGAGACTTAAGAAGAACATGTTGGATTATAATTTATTATGGACTCGCGATACCGATACCATTCTGTGAGAAATGTATACATGAGTTCGATTATGTCACTACTTTTGGAAAGATGGAGGAATTTAGAGCTTAAGCTCGATTAATGTTTTCATTTTTGTTATATGGTTTGATACTGAAATTGTATATGCATATCATGTTGATTTGTATCGTGCTCATATCCTGTTTAAATCGAAACCTTATTCTATTTATGATATTAAGCCCATGGCAGCTCCAGGTTATTGTGAATATAGGTCAGTTATGGGTTGACTTACCTCTTGATATACTTGTTCAAGCGGTTAACTTCTATATTGCGAAATTTCTGTTTTAAAAGCGGCCTCACGCTCTGAGAAAATACCTATTTAAATTTACTCATGTATGAGTTCTTGTATTTTAAATGTAAGTTTTCTATGTTAACTGATTATAATTTTCTATTATATCAGTCGACTAGGTTTTCCAGTTGATAAGCTTTCCTTAACACTGTATAATCCTTCAGTCAGGGGGAATGTCACTAGGTAGTCTGGAAAGGCTTCAACCTGGACTAACCCTAGCTTCTTTCGTATAGTGTATATTTTTGAGAGAGAGTTTTCTAGAACCATTCCGTTGAGTTTTATCTATACTTGGTCTTCCCACGTTGATTGAAACGTGGTCAGTTGCTTAGTCCTTCCAAATAACAAGAATTAACATAATATTGATATGGCACCTATTTTACTCCAGCCCATCGCTAATTAAGGAAAAATGAACAATATTACTCGTGTAACAATTTCTATACCTTTGTTCATACAGTAATACTACAACAGATTAAATTCCTTTTGTAGATACACAGTCAAATACCTGTAGAATCTAATGACTATTATAAATAGCATAATAGAACTAATTTTCATAGCCATCACATGTACAGTCATAAATGTACTCATCCGATTAAAACGACTGTAGACAAACACAGAATCCTTTGTAAAGTTACACACTAAACTAATTAACATGCACAGGCATTGATGTACTTATCTTATTAGCATGACTGTAGATACATTCACAAAATCCTTTGTGAGGGAAGACAACTCCTACCAACCATAAGAAAGCCCTACCATAAGACAAGGCTATCACGTCCTTATAAGAAAGCCCTACCATAAAAAAGGGCTATCACGTCCTTTTCTCTCCGAGCTCAAGGGCGATCACGTCCTTTATTCCCCCGAGTTTCTCACCAGAGAAGTTAACAATATTAAATCTTTCAGATTTAGGCATCTAGACCCAGGTCCAATCTATTGTAATAATCTGAATTCCAAGCTCCACTCGCTTAAACCAACTTTAGACAACTCCACAGTAGTCTCCTATTGTTAATCAATTTTTCTTCTTCTATTGTTTCTTCCTCCAACTAACAAATCCAAAACCCCATTTCCTAGCATGAGAAATAACATTGAAAATAGGATTTTTTTTTTTCCTTTTTTATTAAAGGAAAAAGTATTTATATTGTTTTGTAATCACTATGACATAGATAAAAATGTGTCTAGTATTTTGTACTTTATATCTTTAAATCATAACAATGTTCAATATTATGTATTTTATGTTTTTAAATAATCAATTAATTCATGTCATCCGTATATAGGGACCATGTTAATATTTTGTGTATAGTTTCCCAATTTTATCTAATGTCTTTAGGTATGTGTAGATACTTATATTATGTATTTAATATTTTTAAATAATAAATTAATTAGTTTAAATAATGAATTATATATTTAGTAAATATTTAAGTAAGAATTTAAGGTGTTTTCTAAGTGGCAATATACTGATCACATTGATAAATTTATGGTTATGGTTATAACTAAGATGAATATATAAGGTGTATATATTTCAAACATTTAAATGTTTATATAGTTATTATAATTTTTAGTTGGTTTATTTATATAGAAAATAAATATATTTTCTTCAATTTATTTTTTATAAATTTATAAAAATAACTTAATGTGTTTTTTTTTATATATTTTATAAAGATGGTTCACAATGACATTAAATAAACATTAATTTTATCAAATACACTTTGATCTAATTATTATGGTGTAAGAGTCTTGTTGTATGGGCCATTGATGTCATTAAGCGGGTCTCGAATGAGGACACCTCTAAATTAGAGGGTATCTGTCTCACCTCGACCTTTTTCAGTTTCCAAGGTGAGTTCTATGATAAAACTTGTGGTGTTGCTATGGGTTCCCCTCTCTCCCCTATTGTGGCTAACTTATTTATGGAAGATTCTGAATCTAAGGTCTTAGCCTCTACTCCATTCCACCCTAGGCAATGGAACAGGTTCGTGGATGACACTTGTGTCATTTGGCTTCATGGTTGCAAAAAGTTAGATTTGTTTATGAGGCACCTGAACTCCCAATCTTATTCCATAAAATTCACGATGGAGGTAGAGGTGGATGGTTGCTTGCCTTTCTTGGATATTCTTCTTTCTAGAATGGATGATGGTTCCATTACCCACCAATTTTTTCGCTAGAAAAATCACACGGAACAATATCTTCATGCTAGTTCTCATCATTTTCCTCCTCATAAATTTGGTGTTCTTTGCACTCTTGCTAACCGTCCTCTCAGAACCTCTAACAAGAGCCACTTAGAGTCGGGGAAATCTCATCTTCTTGAGGTGTTTGAGAATAATGGTTATAGTAGATCTCACAACCTTAAGCCCTTTCAAAAATCCTATAAAGGGTTAAAAGGCAAGTCACCCCAAGATGATCCTATATCCAAATAACAATTGTCATTTATCCAGGGGACTTCAAAAAGATTTCTCATGTCCTTAAGAAAAATAATATCTCCTTGTCTTTCAAGCCTCTCTTTACTATTAGAAACTTGTCGGGTTCCGTAAAAAGCCCTATTGACTCTAAGGACATGAAGGGTTTTTATGTGGTTCATTGTTCATCCGGTACTCCCTATATTGGGGAGAATTGTCCGTCTATTAGACATAGAATCCAGGAGCATGCGGCGGACCTTAGGCACAATCGATCCCTCACTTCATCTATGGTCGAGGCACATGCAGAAAAATCGTGTTACCATGATTGCATTGAGGACTCCAAAGTTATTGCGAGGGTTAGTCACTTCCACCATAGGAAGCTCAGGGAAGCCATTGAGATTGAGAGGCATGCTAAGAATCTCAATAGGGATGATGGGGGAAAATTGAGTATGAGTTGGACTCCGGTCCTCTCTAAATGATTTCGACCCTTTCTGGGTCTGGGTTTGGTCCGTGTCTTTATTTTTCCTTTTTTTGTGTCTTTTTTTTTGTTTTTCTCATATGAGTCTTCATTATAAACTTTTGTTAAAATTAAAATTAAAATTAAAATCTCTTGAATAAGATTTATCCGGATTATCCACAGTGTTATGGTGAACTTGTCGACATTTCAAACCCTGACGAGGATACATCTTCATGACAGATTCTTGAATGAAGATAAGAAAGAAGGTGAGATTAGGGATAAACAGTCAAAGTGAAAGACAAATTGAAAAAGAGCCGACATAAATGGATTATAATAAATATCAATTTATTAGAAACTAATTAATTTTAGTATAATATATTCAAGATTTTTAAATTTTTAATGATTAATATTTAATACATCACTTATTTATTTCAATTTCTATTTATTTTTAATCTTTTAAAAATTTTAATTATAATTTTTTTTTATTGTTACTAAGTTAATTTTTTTATTAAATTATTCTTAAAATTCTAAAAAAATTTAATTCTAATTTTTTTAAAATTTTTAAGTTAAATTTTTTATTAAATTATTCTTAACATTCTAAAAAAATTTAATTCTATTTTTTTTCTTTTAATTTTTATTTATTTTTTGACTAAATTTAAAATATTTGAGAAAAAATATAATTTATAGATTTTTGGCTTCTGTGATCCATTGTTAATAATCACATTACAATGAACATTGTCGACACGTTTCAAACCAACCAATGTGGTTCATTGTAATGTGATTATTACCAAAAGGTTTCTTCATAAAAAATATAATTCCTTACTCATTAGCATTCATTTATTCAAAAAAATAAGTAAAAATTAATAAAAATTATATATTTATTTTCATCAATTTATTTTAAATATTAATGTTATTATAACATAAATTAATGTTATATTAATGCTATCTCATTACTTTAATTTTTGTTATTATTATATTACTAGATTTATATTATTCATTGCTTAAAAAAAATAATAATCTTACTCAGTTAATTTTTTCCATTAAATTATTCTTAAATTTATATATATATATATATATATATATATATATATATATATATATATATAAATAATTTGAGAAAGAAAAATAATTGATTAATTATTAATATTAATTTATTCAAAAAAAATATTAATTAAATAATTATATATTTATTTTTATCTATTTATTCTAAATATTGATGTTATTATAACATAATTTAATATTATATTAATGTTATCTAATTACTTTAATTATTTTAATTAATAAATAAATTTATATTATTGATTTTATTTATTAAGTTTAATTGTTAATTCATTTTATTTACTAACCCAAATTTTTATCTATTTTGTATTATTATTCATTAATATTTGTTTATTCAAAGGAATAAATAAATATTAATAAAATAATTACTAATATTATTAGCTAATTAGAATATAAATTATTGTTATCGCTAAAATAATAGTGTTTTAAGAATTTATTAAAAATTACTAGATACTCATAATAATTTTTAATTAATATTTTTTATTTTATTTTTTATTAATAATAATTATTAAAAGTAAATAACCGTGGAATAAGAAGATGAAGAAAATAAAATGGAGGGATAGTGACATACCTTAGATACTATACCTGGAGGATGACACACTAGGGGAGCAAATTTTTCTCATTAAAGGACGCCAACTATCACTAATTTCACATCCTCAATCTCTGTTGAGATTATGAGGGTGATTTATAATCTCCAAAGCCTCTCTAATTTTTCTTCTTTTATAATGATCCTCTTTCGCGATGATCTTGGCATCTTCTAAACACAAATGATGTTTAGTTTTTGAGAAGGGTTCTACAAGGGCACAGGTTCGAGACCTTCCATTGTTTATATCAACTCCATGTTCCTTTAGTCTTCTTTATAGTGAGCGCTTAGTTTCTTCAATATAACTTTTACCACATGAACAATCAATCTTGTAAACACCTTTAAGTTGCTCGTGACTTATACTATCTGTTAGCCATCAGTAATAATTTTGTCATAGCAAATGATGGTTAAAACAGGTCTTTAGTCTTCAAGAAACAAATATCATCAAAAATTTATGACTTCTTGAAGCCTCTTTGTATTTTTGTGACCAAAAAGATTAATCTTCACTGTTGTTCCTTAACAGTGCTATTCCCTAACAGTGTTGTTCCCTAAGGTGCTGTTCGTTGCTGCCCCTTCAAAAGCTTGTTATTCCCTTCAAAATCCACCAAGAAAAGCTGTTGTTCCCAAAAAAAACTGTTTCCTAAAAAGCCCCATTTTCATCATTTTCATTTCCTTCTTTTTCCCCCAATATCATTCATCTTCCCTGAAAAAACCCCTTTTTTCCTTCTCATTTTACCCTCATACTCCTCAAAAAAACCTTCAAAACCCCTTTTAAACTCATAAAAAATCCTTGGATATGGTTTAAAAGCCCTTATTCTACCTATTGGGACACTAAAAAACACCTAAAAAGGCTTCATTTTAAGCCTTTTTAAACTTCAGGCTTTAGCCGCTTTTCGGCTTAGCCCCAGCTCCTTTTTTTGTCATAGGACTAAGCCCCGTGACCGAGTGCTAAGTGCTCATTGCATCGCATTGTTTTATATCGCATCGGCGCTGTCACATGTTCATAACTTCACCTCCATTTTCCCCCCGCCGATGCAATAAGCCCCCTTCTCCTTGACCCCTGGTCACATATCCCACCATATGACCTTACCCCTACGCTAAACCATAGCCCCTCCATTGCATCAGCCTTTATTTCGTTTCCTCCCCCATTCCTTTGTTCCCTTGCCGATGCGATAGGCCCCTTTTCTCCTCCACCCTCGTCACCTTTCCCATCCACGTGACCATACCCCAACACCTATTCTAAGCCCCCATCGCATCGGCGTTTTCATTTAAAACCTACCTTTTCTTTATATTTTTCCCGCTCTGATAAGAGATGCCCTGATAAAATCTAGGCCATAGGTCTATATGATCTGATGGTGGTTATTAGCCCTCGCCCCTTACCTTTGGGTTTATCCATCCATCCTATTATCAAATCTCTGCCGTCGATATATATAATCTAATGGCTCTCGGTTAAACCTGACACCCAACCCCTCCGGGCCAACCATCCACTACATAAACCACTCCCCCAATCCTATGCTGACACCTGGCCTCCACTTTACCAATCCATCGAGCACTTCTCTCCATCATGCTCCCACGTAAGCATTGAATTTTACCCCCAGATCCAATGTTCTACGGTCAATATCGCGTGATTTTTGCGTCCGAGATTTAACGTTCCAAAATCGCGCGAAATATGCGGTATTGTAGAGACCACGTGGTGCATGACAATTGGATCATGTTCGTTTTATTGAAAACCACTTACCGCCCAATCTTCACGCAAAAACCACTGTCGGTTTTCCAAATCCACCTTTTTTATTTTCACGCCATTAATCCTATTCAAAACTTCTCTGTCTGGTTTTCGCCATAGAAGCTTACCCCGCTGCATTCACCTCCTCTGCACTGCTCCTTCGCCCACGCCCGAGCCCTCTGTTGTAGTTAAACCAAGGAACGCAGGATTTCTTAACCAATTTTTCATAGTGTGTAGCTTTTATGATGAATTATCCACCATTCTACCACAACTAAAGAATCGGTGTTTTGAAGGGCCGAGGGGTCAAATTTTAGAGTTCAATCAAAGGTCTCATGGACATTTATTACAAATAAAACCCTCCAGTGCCGAAGAAGCCAAGCCACTTGTACACATAGGAGATAAGACAGATCAGCATAAAAGGCCTTGAATGCCACATCTACAGTAGCTATTACTCCACCAAAGGACACCTGCAGTATACTTTGCTTTTCAAAGACACTTTGGCAACCATCTTTATGATAAAGACCTTATTAAAAACTGTTAGAAAAGTTATTAAGCAGATGTGGGGCTTCAGAACCCAAAAAATGATATTTTATTTGTCTTAGAGGTCAAACAGAGTACTTCATGTCACGGTTTGCTTCCAAGGATACACTTCAGAGTTAAATACCTGCCTACCAGATATGCATAAAAACAAGAAAAACTATCAGATTGTACAAGCAGTAAATGCTATGTTTATTGAGCAGAATGGACATTCGAACACTTCTCCCACTCTGTCTTAATTCATATTTATTACCATTTCAGCAACACTCTTCCTCTTTGACCTATAAGTATTCAAAGAAAATTCATTGTAATGGTTGGAACATTGTTAATTGCTGAACTGTTATTGAGTTAGAGTTACTGAGTAGTTGTAAAATAGTAGGCTGGGAAGAGAAGAATTGGACTATAAAAGCTGTTGGGCTCAAATTATGTAACTAGTTTTGGACATCAATACACCAGAAGATTCACTAGATCCTGATATAAATCATTGGTTATGTGTTTCCTCATTGTCATTGTGCTTTCCTTATGTTTTCCACTCTGTTCACATTCTCTGATAAAGAGCAGTAAAACATAGATTAGGATTTACTTCTAAAATACCCTAATTCTAACTAGTAATATTTATCTATAGATTTTCATCTAAATGTGTATTTAAGAGTGATATCAATAAAGTATAACCAGTCAAGAATGTTGGTGAGCCCATCTCTTGCTGAGTAGAACTTGAGATACTATTCTTGAATGTTATTTTCATTGCATGCTAAGTGGGGTCTTAAAAAAGGGAGTCTACGGTTAGCCTTGTCCCTTGTTTGGTCTTAAAGAGTTGCTTTGAAGATTTCCCTTAAGAGTAGGCCGAAAGCAGGAAAGGTTTAAAGTCCTTGCTTGATCTTAGGTTGCTTTTTATGTTTATCTTATATGTTTTTCTCATGAGTGCATGCCAAAAGCAGGTTAGGTTAAAATTCCTTGCTTGATCTTAGGTTTCCTTTGTTTTATTACATGTTGCTTCTTTCATTTCACTCCTTAATGTTCCATACCACAAACTCAACTAAAAAAAATCTTTTGATATAGATGACTTGCCCTTTGAAAAATCTTGGATAGTTGATGTGTGAGTAAACCCTTTTATGACTCCATAGCCCAATGGTTTAGCACTCTTTGACCTATCTTCCCACGCTAAAACATCCTTCCACTTACTTCCTTCTTCACTTCACATGACCTTCTTAGTTAATGATTCCCAACCAAAATAAAACGAACAACCCCTTGAACTTCACAACTAGCTTAATATCATAGCTAAACATAAAGAAATATCTTTGAAAAAAATATTTACATAGAGAGATCCCTCTCTGAATCTAGGAGGGCTATATCCTAGGATTCCAAAGTGGTTCTGATGTTTCCTTGTCATTTGGTATGCTAGCCTGCCAAATCACTAGGACCCCAACATAATGGCGACCATACTAGGGAAGATATTCTGAGTAAACTGCTATCTTAGACATCCTTAAGAACTCAGAAAACCCACAACAACCTTAGACTGGTAGTTAATTACTGTGGTGGACAACAACTTATCTTGAACATTTGAAATCATCCACCTGGTGACTCCACAACTCCTAAAGGATCAAAAGACTGCACTAGTGATCAGTAGGCCCGCTGATTATTCCTAGTTTCACAAAGACTCCACTGGGGGTAGCCCACACTACCATTAAAACATTGTTCACATCCATGATTAGGAAAATTTGAGGATTAAGTTTTCTTTGTTAAAGACTAGTTTGCCTCTTAAAGATTGTTGTATCTAGTTAAATTCTTCTTTTTTGGGTCTGAAACTTAACATACTGGCTTCAAGAGAAATTCATATCAGAGCTTATCCTGACCCAAATCCTCCTGAAATAGTTGGTAATCGAGAAAGCATTCTTAGGAAGTCTCCTATATCTAGGGATCCAACTATTGTCGGATCCATTCATAGAGCTAACTCTATTCCTGAAGTCCTTATAGATCTATCAGATATCCATGTTGACTTAGATTTTCCAAGTAATTTACCAAGAACTAAGTCACTTAGTGGTATAGATCAGATAGACTTTGAGCCTCCAAGTTCACCACAACATAGTGGTCAACATATTAGTAGTAGAGAAACCCCTTCCATCCACACCTCCTGATCTTCATTTCATTCAGAACTTGGGTCTCTCTCACCTTAAATCTGTTCAACAGTCTCTTGCTTATCTAAGAATTTCTTTCATCCATATACCTGCTATTTAAGCCACTCCTTTAATCCCACAAAATACTATTATGGCAGCATGGTACACTCCCCTAGTGTTACCACATCCCCTGGTTCCTTTACCCAATGAATATCAGTCTAAAATTCCCCATTTCACTGGAAATGAGTCCACTACTGCTCAACAACATGTAGACAAGATGAATGATGCCTTTGATTACATGGAAATAGAAGATGAGACCATTAAGATGAGAATCTTCGCCCAAAGTTTAGGAGGAGAAGCCAAGAAATGGTTTAAGGGTTTAAATCCTCACAGAATAAATGACCTCCCTTCTTTACATCAAACATTCTCAAAAAAATGGGAAACTAGGAAGAATCCACTCCAAATAATTTCAAATTACAACAACCTAAAGAGAAAACCTGGGGAGAGTGTGCAGAATTATTGCACTAGATTCAAGAGTGTTTATAATGCACTACCCCCAGACTTGAAACCTCCACAAGGATTAGATTTGGCCAAATTTCCGGAAGGATTTGATCCTGAAATGGCCTATCATCTTAGAGAAAGGGATCATTTAAATTTAGAAGACATGCAGAAGGGAGCTCTTAGTGTGGAAGTTAATCTGATTCAAAAGAGAGCCAGGATGAGGACTGAAAAGAAAGTGACATATAGAGAGGACACTGTACCTTCCACATCTGACTCAAAATTAGACCATCTAGCCAAGAACATAGATAGGTTAGAAAAAATGATGGAGAGGTTAGCTGTCCAAACAAGTGCCCCAAATAGGAACCAAACTCAAAATCAGAACCAAAAATTTAGGAAAAGCCTCCCTCAGATGAAACAAAGAGATTTTGATCAACAAATTAGACCTCCATTTCAAGAAAATTATGTTGATGAAGAGGAGGGAATGATAGAAGAGTCAGAGGGAACTATTATAAACATGTTGGGAGTTAATAATGAAGACCTTGCCTTTTCACAGAGGATGACCAAGCCGCATATACATGTTATAATAATGAAGGTTTAGAATCTGAAGATTATAGGAAAGGCTTTGAGAATGAAATCATGGAGGTCCACAAGCAATATGACCTCAGAAGAAAAAATAAACAAGAAATGCCCCAAACAAAAACCTTTGAAATTTTTGTTAAGAACAGATTTAAAAAAATGGTTAAAGGGGCTGCTGAAAAAAACAAAACAGTAGCTGAAAGTTCTGGTAAAAACAAGGGCAAATTCACCCAGAACGCTGATAAATCGAGTGTTGGCCCCAGCAGTACTAGTACTTCAGCTAGTACCCCTAAAAGAGCTGTTTTAACTAATGTACATAGTGAAAACCGGCAATTTGATTTTACTGGTAAATTAGTGACTAACAAGACAGATTTGAACCTTTCAAAGAGTTAGTTTCCTTTTAGTTTAGAAAGTGAAATTTCTAAAATCAAAATCTCTATCCCCCTCACTGAGTTAGTCACTCAATATGTATATAAATGTCAGGTTTTGAAGGCTTTGAACATAGAAGAAAATAATGACTTTGTCAACCTCAATGATGATCAACCAGTCCTTTTATTTGGTCCTAAAATTGAATGGAAATTCCAGGAAGGAGTGGTTCCTCCTTTCTATGTCAGTTTGAATATCCATGATAAGATTTTACACAATGCTATGCATGATTCAAGGACGTCACATAACCTCATGCCCAAAGTAATCATGGAGATATTAGGCCTTGAAATAACCAGACCATACAAAGCCTTGTACTCTTTTGACTCCAGCAGAGTAAAATGCTTAGGCCTGATCAAAGATATTTGTGTGAACTTGACCCAGATCCCAGCCAAATGCTTAGTGATGGATGTGGTAGTGGATGATGTGCCCCCAAATATGGCATGCTTCTTTCAAGATCATGGGGTGCTAAGCTACAAGGTACCATGCAAATGGAAATGACATATGCCGCCATCCCGGTCTTCAGTCAACTTAGGAGATTGTATAGGGAATCACACATGAAATTTATGGTGAGCAGTCTAGAAAAATTAGAAAATTCCCCTCTTTATTATGTCCACAAAGACCTAGACTCATTCATTCTTTGCAATGATGAAATCTTTGGTCAACTAGAGTTGGATAATGAGTAATCACCCAAAATAACAGAAATTAAGGAGGGAGAAGCTCTCAAACAGTGTGCCAAAGATGAAAGTTGCAACAAACAAAACAGAGAGCATGAACAAACCACTATCCATCAGATTAGTGCAAATCAAGGGAGTCAAGAATAAAGGCTTGAACTCCATGAAAACCTTAAGGAACAAGTCTAACCCAAACATGCTGTAGAACCCATAGAACTGCATTATGACAGTCAGAATGCACAGGACAAAGAGGACAACAATGAAAATAACACCAAGTATGAAACTAGCCCTCTTTGGAGTATGAGTTTTGATGGTTCTTGAAATAGAACTGGTGCAGGAGCAGGTGTATGGCTTCACAACACTGAGAAAAATTACGCTGAAAGCCATGCATACAAGCTAAAATTCCAATGCACTAATAACATAGCAGAGAATGAGGCACTCCTCTTAGGACTGCAGTCACTGAAGAAATTAGGAGCCAAGAAGATAGCTGTTCATGGAGATTCTGAATTGATCATTAGGCAGATAAATGAAGAATACACTACCAAACATCCAAGACTAAGAGCCTATAGAAATGATGCCATGGACCTTCTGCAAACCTTTGAGGAATATGAACTTGTTTTTGTCCTTAGAAGCCAAAACATCCTTGCCAATGGGTTGGCTTGTGCTACCAGCTCATGTCAAAGACCCTATGACAACAAGAAATTCAATGTCAAAGTGAAATATAGGCCAGTTGTCCCAGACAATGAAAAATATTGGCAGGTCTTTGAGGGAGATAAATAGATAGAGGAATTTTTTGCAGTTCAGAAATGAATTTGAATTACCTAATTCAGACTCAAAATATGATAAAAACTGTCTAGATGAGGAAGAGCATGACCAAAAATGACCTCCTCCCATTCCAGAAATAAATCTGCTAACCAGTGAGTTTGAATATCAAACAGAATAATACATAAACTCAGAAAAAGAATATATAGAGGTATTACAGTCCAAAGACAAAGGCTTACCCAAAGGACTAGTGCCTCTAGAAGACTTGTTTGATTTTAATGACATTGCCAAGAAACCAACAATAGAACCCATCGATTATGATATTAAGGAATGCAATATAGGCAGTAAAGACAAACCCAAAATGATCAAACTGTCTAAAACATTTCCAGCTCACATTAAACTGAGATATATTGAGTTGTTTAAAGAATTTTTTGATGTTTTTTCTTGGAGCTATGAGGATTTAAAGGCATATGACACAGAGACCATTCAGCACAAGATACCTCTCAAGGAAAACCATAAACCATTTAGGCAAAAATTGCGCAGAATAAACCATGTGCAGTTACCTCTGGTTGAGAAGGAAATTAGGAAAATGTATGATGCTGGAATCATTGTCCCTGTGAGATACTCAGAATGGGTGTGTAATCTTGTAGTTGTGCGGAAGAAAACAAGAGAAATTAGGCTTTGTATTGACTTCAGGAACTTGAATAGAGCCTCATTAAAGGACAACTATCCCCTGCCCAAAATGGAGCACATCTTACAAAGGGTAGTTGGTTCCAAGAGGATTTCCTTGCTAGATGGCTTCTCAAGATATAATAAGATATTGGTACTGCCTGAGGATCAACTGAAAATAGCCTTCACTACTCCTTGGGGCACTTTCATGTATGTAAAGATTCCTTTTGGATTAATGAACGCAGGTGCCACCTTTCAAAGAGCCATGGATATTGCTTTCTCAGAAGAAATAGGACACTTCATTATGATTTATTTAGATGACATCACAGTCTATTCCAAAACAGATGAAGAACACGTAGCACACCTCAGGAAAGTCTTTGAGAAATGTAGGAAGTTTGGGCTATCTTTAAATCCCAAGAAAACATTGTTTGGTATCCAAGAGGGTAAACTTCTTAGTCACATCATCTCTGAACAAGGGATCAAAATAGACCCAAAAAGGGTTGAAGCTATATTGCAGATCAGTCACCCTAGAAACATCAAAGAACTCCAATATTTCATTGGAAAGATTAATTTCCTGAGAAGGTTCATACCCAACCTAGCAGAACTCCTTAGGAACATGACAAACATGCTAAAGAAAGAGATAGGAGTCAAATGGAAATTGGAAGCAAAGAAATCCTTTGAACTGGTTAAACATGCACTTACCCAAGCACCGGTTCTCATTAGTCTAATTTCACTAAGGACTTCCTCATATTTTCATTTGCATCAGAACATACTGTGGTTGCGGTCCTATTCCAGGAAAATCCAGAAGGAAAAGAACAACCAATTTCATTTTTCAGCAAGGTGCTGAGGGATGCACCTCTGAAATATAATATAATGGAGAAACTGGCCTATGCATTGATCAAAGCCTTGAAGGATTTCAGAGTTTATATCTTACACTCTCACATTATTTCATTTGTGCCTCATGTAGTGGTGAAGGACATTCTGTCACAATACCCTGATGGCAAAAGAGGAAAGTGGATTGCTGTGATACTGGAATATGATTTGGAAATTAAACCCACTAAACTCATCAAGGGTTAAGGCCTAGCACAGTTAATGGCTGAATCTAACTTACAAGCACTTGATATAAACATGATATATGCACTAGATGAACAGTAAGAATTACCAGCTCCACTTGTTGAAGATAATTTCCTTAATCCATCTTGGTATGCTGATATTTTATATGTGCTTACTAATCTCAATGCACCTCCTGGGTTGTCCAAAAAAAATGCCATATTATTAAAGTTAAAAGCTGTTAATTACTGCATTTTAGATAATTTTTTATATTGGAAGAATTCCAGTGGTTTATTTCTTAAATGTTTGCCTGAGCTTGATGCAGAAAGGATTAGCCATGAGTTGCACGAAGGAGAATGTGGAGGCCACCTAAATTGGAGAACCACTGCTAATAAAATCCTTAGAGCTGGTTATTACTAGCCCACCCTCTTTCAAGATATCCACAAAATGATAGTTGCCTGCCATAAACTCCAAATCTTCCCACGAAGGAGAGAACTGATTCCCTTACCGTTGCAACCAATCACTGTTGAAGCTCCTTTCCAACAGTGGGGCCTAGAATTCATTGGGGAAATCCATCCTGCCTCATCTGCCCAACATAGATGGATACACACAGCCATAGACTATTTCACCAAATGGATAGAAGCCATCCCTTCTAAGAATGCCACAGATTCAATTGTCATAAAATTCCTTGAAGAACATATCCTATCTAGATTTGGCTATCCTAGGAAAATTATCACCGACAATGCTATTGCATTTGGTTCTAGAAAGATGGTTGATTTCTGTCACAGATATGAGATTGTGTTTGGTCATTCTACAACTTATTACCCTCAAGGTAATGGACTAGCATAATCTTCAAATAAGAGCCTGGTTAACATAATAAAGAGGATGCTGGAAGAAAATCAGAGGTCATGGCACAACAAACTGGTACATGCCTTATGGGAAGATAGATTGACAATAAAGAAATCAATTGGAATGTCTTCCTATCAGCTGGTTTATGGAGCAGATGCAATTTTTCCTACCAGCCTAGAAGTACCAGTGATGAAATTAGTCCAAGAAATACAATTAGAAGAAGATAGCATGATGAGAAGGATAAATCAGACCATACACCTTCAGCAAGCTAGGGAAGAATTTTATAACAGGGCAGAGAAAGTACAAAAGAATATCAAAAAGTTGTTTGATAAGAGGACAAAGGCCAATGATTTCAAGATTGGTGACAAAGTACTGAAATGGGATTCCAGTAGATAAGATAAGGGAAAACATGGAATTTTGACAATTTATGGAAAGGCCCTTACATTATTCAATCTGTTATTGGTCATAATGCAATTTTTCTATAGGAGATGGATGGTACAGACCTGTTTGGGAGTCCTGTCAATGGCAGGATGCTCAAACATTATTTTTGCTAAAAATTCTGTTTAAAGTTTTCATTTTCCATTGTAAATATCATTGCTTTGTTTGTTTGAAAAATAGAAAAATACAAAAAAAGAGAGGGCAGATTAGAAAAGAAGAAAGGTACAGCCCCATACCAAAAAAGAAAGAAAGTCTAAAAGTAAGCAAGCCTAAATGCCACTACTTGAAGGAGCACTGCTATCTAGTCATACAACATAATCATGGCTAGATATATTTCAATTTATTGCTGATAAGTTAGTGAATGAGATTTTCCAAACAGTTTAATCTTAGCTTATCAGTAGATTAGATTAGGCTAGAGAAAGAATTGGTTCTAATATGCTCAAAATCTGAACCAAAGAATCAAAGAGAAAGAATGGCTCTAATCAGATCAAAACCTGAGCCGAAGAAAGGAAAAAGACTGGTCCTACCATGCTGAAAACTTGGACCAGATGAAGAAGAGGAAGACAGCTCAAAAGATCAAAATCAGAGCTGAAAGAAAGCATGAAGGATGTTTTGTTTTTTCAGATCTTAAGCCTTCACAGTTTTGTTTTAAATTTCTGCAAATAAATTCTATGTGTCGCTTCTCCATACAGCCATAGACACCATGGAAAATCAGGCAGTCTAATCCTAATTTGACTGTGTTTTAAATTTTTGTTTTAGAAAATAGAGAATAACATCTGCCAGATAGTCTAACCCTGGCAAATAGTAGCTTAGGTAGAGAATTTATGTGTTCAAAATTTTAATCTAAACTCATGGGAGAAATTAGGGAAGATTTAGATTAGTTTTCTGCTTTCAATAAAAGAATAAAGTCTTGATGTTTAAGGTTTGCAAGTCCAAGTGCACCTTATGAAGAAAAAATGTTAGGAAAGTAGGCTGTGTAGGTAGAATGATTGGGAGAAATTTGTTTGCTGATATGAAATACTGATCATTTTTTCTAAGCAACATGATCAAAGAAGAAGAGGCTGTCATGGATAAGGCACAGGTCTACATCCCAGAGATAAAATTCTGAAGTTCTTGACACCTCCAAGGAGCTGCCATCCCCAAGTGGAGCCACTATTAGCCATCAGTAATAATTTTTTCATTGCAAATGATGGCTAAAATAGGTCTTTAGTCTTCAAGAAACAAATATCATGCAAAATTTATGACTTCTTGAAGTCTCTTTGTATTTCCGTGACCAAAAAGATTAATCTTCACTGTTGTTCCTTAACAGTGTTTTTAATGTTGTTCCCTAAACAGTGTTGTTCCCTAAGGTGTTGTTCCTGGCTGTTGTTCCCTTCAAAAGCCTGCTGTTCCCTTCAAAATCCACCAAGAAAAGTTGTTGTTCCCAAACAAAACTGTTTCCTAAAAAGCCCTATTTTCATCATTTTAATTTCCTCCTTTTCCCCCCATATCATTCATCTTTCTTGAAAAAACCCCTCTTTTACTTCTCATTTTACCCTCATACTCCTCAAAACACCCTCAAAACCCCTTTTAAACTCATAAAAAATCCTTGGTTATGGTTTAAAAGCCCTTATTATTCCTATCGGGACACTGAAAAACACCTAAAAAGGCTTCATTTTAAGCCTTTTTTAGCTTCAGGCTTTATCCCCTTTTCATCTTAGCCCCAGCTGTTTTTTCCGTCATATGACTAAGCCCCATGACCAGGTGCTAAGCGCTCATCACATCGCATCGTTTTGTATCGCATCGACGTTGTCACATGTTCGTAACTTCGCCTCCCTTTCCCCCCTGCCGATGCGATAAGCCCCCTTCTCCTCGGCCCCTGGTCACATATCCCGCCATATGACCTTACCCTTGCGCTAAACCATAGCCCCTCCATCGCATCAACCTTTATTTCGTTTCCTCCCCCATTCCTTTGTTCCCCCGCTAATGAGATAGGCCCCTTTTCTCCTCTGCCCTGGTCATCTTTCCCATCCACGTGACCATACCCCAGCACCTATTCTAAGCCCCCATCGCATCAGCGTTTTCATTTAAAACCTGCCTTTTCTTTATATTTTTCCTGCTCTAATAAGTGATGCCTCGATAAGATCTAGGCCGTAGATCTATATGATCTGACGATGATTATTAGCCCCCGCCCCTTACCTTTGTGTTTATCCATCCATCATATGATCAAATCTCTGTCGTCGATATAT
This sequence comes from Pinus albicaulis, assembly GCA_034641835.2. Taxonomy (NCBI): domain Eukaryota; kingdom Viridiplantae; phylum Streptophyta; class Pinopsida; order Pinales; family Pinaceae; genus Pinus; species Pinus albicaulis. The sequence continues at coordinate 1,745,948,165 of CM076578.1, read as the reverse complement.
ATAATCCAATGGCTCTCGGTTAAACCCGACACCCAACCCCTCCGAGCCTACCATCCACTACATAAACCACTCCCCCAATCCTATGCTAACACCTAGCCTCCACTTGACCAATCCACTAAGCACTTCTCTCCATCGCGCTCCCCCATAGCTGTTGGATTTCCCCCCCAGATCCAACGGTTTATGGTCAATATCGCATGATTTTTGCGTCCGAGATTTAACGTTCCAAAATCATGCGAAATAGGCAGTATTGAAGAGACCACACGACGCATCACAATTGGATCGCATTCATTTTATTGAAAACCACTTGCCGCCCAATCTTCACACGAAAACCACTTCCGGTTTTCCAAATCCACCTTTTTTATTTTTGCGCCATTAATCCTGCTTAAACCTTCTCTGTCTGGTTTCTGCCATAGAATCTTACCCCGCTGCATTCACCTCCTCTGCATTGCTCCTTCACCCACGCCCGAGCCCTCTGTTGCAGTTAAACCAAGGAACACAGGATTTCTTAACCATTTTTTTGTCGTGTGCAGGTTTTATGATGGATTATCCACTAGTCTCCAAGAGCTAAAGAATCAGTGTTTTAAAGGGCCGAGGGTTCAAATTTTAGAGTTCAATCAAAGGTCTCATGGACAGTGATTACAAATAAAACCCTCCAGTGCAGAAGAAACCGAGCCACTTGTACATGTAGGAGATAAGATAAATCAACATAAAAGGCCTTGAATGCCACATCTACAACAGCTATTACTCCACCAAGGGACACTTGCGGTCTACTTTGCTTTTCAAAGACACTTTGGCAGCCATCCTTATGACAAAGACCTTATTAAAAACTGTCAGAAAAGTTATTAAGTAGACGTGGGGCTTCAGAACCCAAAAACTGACAGTTTTCTTGTCTTAGAGGTTAAACAGAGTACTTCATGCCACGGTTTTCTTCCAAGGATACACTTGAGAGTTAAATACTTGCCTACAAGATATGCATAAAAACAAGAAAAACTGTCAAATGGTACAAGCAGTCAATGCTATGTTTATTGAGCAAAATGAACATTCGAAAAATTCTCCCATTCTGACTTAATTCATTTTTATTACCATTTCAGCAGCACTCTTCCTCTTTGACCTATAAGTATTCAAAGAAAATTCATTGCAATGGTTGGAACATTGTTAATTGCTGAACTGTTATTGAGTTAGAGTTACTGAGTAGTTGTAATATAGCAGGTTGGGAAGAGAAGAATTGGACTGTAAAAGCTGTTGGGCTCAAATTATGTAACTGGTTTTGGACATCAATACACTAGCAGATTCACTGGATCCTAATCTAAATCATTGGTGATATATTTCCTCATTGTCTTTGTGCTTTCCTTATGTTTTCCACTCTGTTCACATTCTCTGATAAAGAGAAGTAAAACATGGATTAGGATTTACTTCTAAAGTACCCTAATTCTAACTGGTAAGCTTTATTTGTATATTTTCCTCTAAATGTGTATTTAAGAGTGATATCAATAGAGTACAACCAGTGAAGAATGTTGGTGAGCCCATGTATTGCTTAGTAGAACTTGAGATACTGTTCTTGAATGTTATTTTCATTGCATGCTAAGTAGGGTCTTAAACAGGGGAGTCTACGATTAGCCCTGTCCCTTGTTTGGTTTTAAAGAGTTGCTTTGAAGATTTCCCTTAAGAGTAGGCCGAAAGCAGGAAAGGTTTGAAGTCCTTGCTTGATCTTAGGTTGCTTTTTATGTTTATCTTATATGTTTTTCTCATGAGTGTATGCCAAAAGTAGGTTAGGTTAAAATTCCTTGCTTGATCTTAGGTTGCCTTTGTTTTCTTACATGTTGCTTCTTTCATTTCACTCGTTAATGTTCCATACCACAAACTCAACTAAAAAAATTCTTCTGATATAGATGACTTGCCCTTTGAAAACTCTTGGATAGTTGATGTGAGTAAACCCTTTTATGACTCCATAGCCCAATGGTTTAGCACTCTTTGACCTATATTCCCATGTTGAAACATCCTTCCACTTACTTCCTTCTTCACTTCACATGACCTTCTCAGTTAATGATTCCCAACCAAAACAAAACAAACAACCCCTTGAACTTCATAACTAGCCTAATATCATAGCTAAACATAAATAAATATATTTGAAAGAAATATTTACATAGAGAGATCCCTCTCTGAATCTAGGAGGGCTAGATCCTAGGATTCCAAAGCGGTTTTGATGTTGCCTTGTCATTTGGTATGCCAGCCTGCCAAATCACTTGGACCCCAACACTATCCTTAATTGATTACATTCTTTGTCTTAAGCTTCCTGTTGCTGAAAATTGTCGAGAACCCTGGCAATTTTATCAGTAACACCCTGGATATATGGTAGAAAAACCCTACCATTTTTGTCTTGTGGTCCCTGGTGCTTCTGTGAAAGGACCCAACCTTCAACTCTTTTTATGGATTTTCTAAGATCTCTCTCTTTATACCCTATACCCTTAAATATAGATATCACATGATTTATTTCCTCTTTATGGTGCTCTGCGTCAGATATCCTGAGCGTTCTAACAATAAAAGTATTTAGGACACCAAATTTTTGAGCTGGATGATGATAATTTATTATAATAATTTATATTTATAATTTATTATGAAAAATTATATTTATAATTTATTATAATAATTTGTATTTATGATATTATATAACCCTCTATTTATTATATTAGTTTTTTCTTTATATTTTCCTATGTCTTTTTCTTGATTTAGCATTTAGGTTTTCAAATAATTTTATTAAAATTAATTACATAATAAACTAATTAAAATTTTATAATATTAACTATTTTTATAAATAATAAACTAAAAATGTTCTAAACTAATTCTCTAATTATAGGCTAGTCTTTAACGGCTAGTTTAATAGCTATTTCTGAGCAATGACACATCCTCACTATTTATTCTGTTAGATTGATTTTTATTTTTCACCTTGTGTTGAAGATGAACCACATTAGATGGTTCGATACGTCGACCAAATCCTAATGATGTGATTAATCTGAAAGACACTTATCTAAATTATGGATCACAAAAGTTTTAGATCTAAAAACAACTATTTTGTTGAAGCAATATTGCTACTACCATGATATAGTTGTTTTCCCTCATTGATTGTCCTTTATTAAATTCTATTGAAATTGAATCCCCTATCTTACTTACTACTCTCAGTGGTAGACAAATGTTTTTTTTTTTTTTTGATATCCTATAAGTAGGAAAATACTCATTATTTTAATCACCATATTTGCAAATATACATGGCTTGTGAAAGCACATCACACATTTTTTATTGTCTTCTCCACTTTACTATGCAATGTGATCTTCAAGTGGTTGGATTCATCCAATAACTAAATCTAGTGAACCCCAAGAGGAACATATATTGGGTTAATTTTGAGTGGACTTATGTCCTTGAATAATTAATCATGAATATCCTCACCTTGTGGTGTCATTACATTTTAGATAAGTGAGTGGATTTATGAAAACTATGGACATTGTGCATATGCTAACTTAAACTTGCCCAATCATAATTATTGGAATTGTATATTTTTTTCAATTTTACTGCTAGTGATGTTGATAGAAAACATATGATATTATTTGTCATTCCTTTTATGATACTCAATCACAATATTGAATTATTATACGTATCCATTTCATATTCAATCCATCATTATCTATCCTAATTTGTGTCCATAGGAACCAAAGATATTTATGGTGAACATGCATGGTTTCATTTTTAGTAAGGAGATAATATTTTCTATACCTAACAACTTATTTTAATGCACATTTCATACTCATAAATAAAGTAGTTTAGAGTTATGGAATGATAGATATTTGAGACGACCACATGATAAGTCACCTAAATTACTTCAAAATTCAATTCATGGCATACATAAATGCATCCATTGAAATCAATCACTACAAAGTTCTTAATGCTTTTAACCAATGGAGGATGATAGAGTAATTTCCAATCTCAACAAATTTTGTTTGAATAATAAAATACAATTCTTAACCCTTTTAACCAATAAAGGATGAAAGAGTAATTTCCGATCTCAACAAATCTTGTTTGGATAATAATATAAAATTCTTAGCACTTTTAACCAATAGAGGATGCTAGAGTAATTTCCCATCTCAAGTTTGAATAATAAAATAAAACTTCTAGTACAAATATTTAAATAGTTTTTCTTTATGATTCATTTCTTTAGAGACATGGAAAGAAGCAATGAACACATCCTCAATTATGGTTTTGTGATCCATGTTTCCCACAGTTGATTCTCTACTATAATCATATTAAAAAAATAAGAACCATTTAGAAAGATGCAGTGACATTTCTACGAAATAGCTCATGTCACCAAATAGCTCTTGTTGTTATATTAGTGAGAAGGAAAAGATATATAATTCTTTCCCCATAATCTATATATATATAAATAAAAATTTCTTGTAATTCTAAATTATAAAAAAAACCAAAATATTTTCAACTAATAAGCAATTTATTTTTTTAATAATAAATATTTCTTTAAAATTTAAAAAATATTTACATCTCAAAATTTTTGAGCCTTTAATAAAACAAGGATTAAAATACATGTAAATTGATCAAGTCAAAATAAAAAGAGAGAAGGAAAAAAATGTCTCTTTTCCCTTTATTAGGATGAGAAGAAAGGAAATAAATGCCTCTAGAGTCTTTGTAAGGCCATTTTTACAAGTTATCTAAACTTGACACATTGGATAATAACGTTTATAACAAAAATGTTTACACTCGTAATAATAATAAAACTTACCTTTGTTATGATAATTTGTTATCATGTGTAAAAAGTAACTATACAGCACCATTACAGCATTAAATTTGAGATATATCCATCTTCACGCATGTCACATATAAAAATCAAATTTTACCAATTTAATGCATTTTATGCGGCAAACATTTTTTCATGATTTTTTAAGACGTGATAACACAGGAATCCAAATATATGTACAGTGTACATTGATAAAATATAAATGAGAAGAAGAAAAAAGGTCTGGTTTACCTTGGTTACGATGAGAAGAAAAAAAAAAAAAAAGACTCTCCTTTACATTGATTGTGATGCTGTACTTGAACAAAATAAATTCATTGTAAAACCATTCTGACAATTGTGCAGGCAATCGAAACAAATCCAAATGTTGTCAAATTATTCTAGGTCGTTTAAAATGGACACAATTGTTCATTAAGCAATCCAAATATATCCCGATGATGTTCATTTTGTAATTACCAAGTTCTGATATACATTTTAAAAACTTTTATTCTTGCAACTTGTTTTCTTATGAATTTATTTTGAATTAAAAACTACACTTACTACTTTACTTCAAAACTTTTATGCTTTGAAACCGTAAATCTAAAATACTTTGCTAATTTAAACACCTATTTATTTAAAATATTCATCATAATAAATAATAAATACAAATATATTAGAAAATATATAAAATCCTAGAAAATCAGTCACTCGTTTAAAATTAACACTCTGTTACAAATGAATAGTGTCACAGATTCTTCACACTAACAGTGTAACAAATTCTGACAGCACAAATTCTTCACACTGTCAGAGATTCTTCCTTTTCCTGTTTTCTCGGTTTTTTAGGTGGCTGAAAGCGAAAATGAAACTAGAAACTGGTAAACTTCACAGTGTCAGAGATTCTTCCTTTTCCTGTTTTCTCAGTTTTTTAGGTGGTTGAAAGCGAAAATGAAACTAGAAACTGGTAAACTTTCCCATTTCGCTGTGATTTCTTTTATGTTCTTTCCTTATCGGTGGACGCCGCCATACTACTGCTACAATTGTCATCCTCTCTTATTGAATGAACAATCCGTCTGTCCGGGTAAATTACTACCCTTTATCAATAAATCCTGAAAATCAATTTGAATTTCAATTCATATCGACCCCCCGATTTATTTTTATTGGCGGGGAATTTGGTAACTATGGTAAACACATTGTGTAACACCAACTTTTATCACAAAAATCTTTACATCTATAATAATAAAAATAAAAATTATCATTCTCGTGATAAAAATTAACGAACCTCTGCCCATCTCAATTCATCTACGCATAAATATATATAGAGGTGTACATTTCCTAGTGTCATGTCAAAATTTTGAATCTGAAATCTGAGCTCAATGCAGACTGCACTGTATTGTATTGATGACTGAGATTCATTTCCGAGCACGGGCAATACTTATCTTCAACGGGAATATAATCCATGTGCCTCTGGTTGAAGTATTTCACTTAAATATTGATATTAGAAAAACAATATATAATTTATCTTTAAAAAAACCAAATAATATTATGATTAATTATGAAACCCTATATATTTAAAATAAATATATATTTATCATAATAATAATTACATAATAAGATAATTTCAATAAGTTTATAGAACTTTAATTTAAAATAATAAAAAATTACATATTTAATAATATTTTCATAGTACTATTAGGTTTACAATTTTATTTTGAAATTTTTTATCTTTTCTCAATCAAACAACAAATTTTAAAATACCCAACCACACTTAAATCATTTTAGAAAGAACTTTATAAATCATATAGTTGGGGAGGGGAGTGAGCCCCTCTTACAAGGCCATAATAACTAGAGATAATCAAGAAAATTCAAGTGGAGCGGAGACAAGTAAAGGGAATAACACCATTCCAGAAAAGCTTATGCTTGACGCAGAATGGTAGACTCATCTCAAGAGTAGGTGTCTCTAAAATGGTTAAGAAAACCAAAAATATGTGATCTTGAAGAAAAGCTTGACGGTTATTATGAGTACATGAAGGACCACGCTCTCATATGTAAAAATTTATCGGGTTATGGCCGAAGGAGAGAGGCTTAGTCTCATGGATTTAGAATAATTGGCTACCAAAGGGTCACATTGAGCTAAAGTTGGGAGTTTGAGTTTTTTTTTTTGACGATGATTTTCACGAATGTGGAAGATAGGACCTAGATCTTAAAAAATAGTCCACAATTTTCAATAATGTGGGGTTTTTAATGCGATACTAGGAAGAATAGTACAAACTAGATCAACAAAATTCCATGAAAATCTTGGTATGGGTTCGCCTGTTCTCCTTATGCATGAATTTTTGGGATCCAAAGATATTATAAGGAATTGGTACTCTATTGGCACCTTTGTGAAGATTGTGAACTCCACTAAGCATGGTTGTTACACCTCTTATGACAAAATCTACATCTACACAAACATAACTCAAACACTTCCAAAATCGATAGAATTGGAATACCAAGATGAGCATTAGGGGAATTTTGAGGTCTAAAATGGGCCTCCTAACAAAAATGTACAAGCAAAATAAACTTTATATGAACCAATAGGATTCAAGATGATGATGTCAACTATGGGGGATCATTCACCATTTTTTAAGTAAAAAGGTGAAAAGATTAAAAAATAATAAAATATTAAAAACTACTTTTTCAACTTATTTCCCAAAGGTTTAACTAAAATTTTGAGTGGGAGTACTCGTTGGATGCAAAATTTAATTCCTCATCCAATGAGTACCTATGTTGCATACTTTTGATGGACCCCGCTACATGAAAAATAAGAAATACATGAAAAAAATGTGATTGTAATCACATTTTTCATGTAGCAGGGTCCATCAAAATTATGCAACATGGGTGCTCCTTGGATGAGGAATTAAATTATGCATCCAACGATTACTCTCGCTCGAAATTTGAGTAAAAAAATTTGGGGATAAGTTGAAAATACGAGTTGAAAAAATAGTTTTTTTGTTTTTTTTCCTCTAAAATTTGGTGATGTAACCTAATATTATTTTATTATTTCCACTATTATTTTAAAATTTCCTTAGGAGGGCAATTTTCGACCTCAAAATTACCCTAATGGTATGCTCAAAACTCGTAGATTATGAACATGTACCGTTCAAAATCGATATAACTGGAATACAAAGATGATGTATGCTAACAACCTCAAGATTATGAAAATGTACCATTCAAGTGTAAGATATGTCATGAATAAAGGCACATACTCTAGGAATGCTTGTTATGAAAAACATAAATTAAATAAGTAGTGGGAAAAGAGGCAACAAAAAAGGATGAGGACGAGGGTTTTTAGAAAGTTGGCAATAAATTAAAAACCTCAAAGAACCAATTTAATCCAGCTTAGAGCGAGGAAAAAACTACCAAAAACAAATTTTACATACTCTATAGGAGAAGAGAGTTAGTGCAAACAAAAAATCTAAATAATTTGGACACAAAAGGTGATCTTCCGTAGCCTAAAAAAAAACTGAAGTGCAAAGCCCAAGAATATCTGCTAGAGAATATATAATGTGAGGAATTATAGTTAGGAGAACAAGAGAAGATGGAAATGGAAGAATTAGTGGAAAGTTTAAAAACTAAAGAGAAAATTTTAACAAATATGTTAGATGAGTGGCAACACCTGAACTCAGGATTCACTCGGATGCAGAGGAGAAACAATTCCAAGAGATATATTAGGAATTACAAAAAGAAGGCCATATAGGACATGAAGAATAGGGAGAGATGATGATGCATTCTAGACTAGCTATTGAGAACAACCCTAGAAAAGGGAAGATCCCAAGAAGCAATAGGAAAAGTGGGTGGAATACTATCTAGCATTCAATCCAAATGGTGGGAGAACAACTGGTAAATATAGGTCAACTAATTATGTTGTCAGAGGTATACTCCTCCTTCAAACTATTTCTTAAATGAAGATAATCACATGTAATATAAGAGGCTCCAATAGTCGAGGAAAACAAAGATATCTGAAGGAAAGATTTAATAAGGCTAAAACTAAAATAATGATCTTAGAGGAGACCAAAATCTTACAGGAGACCAAGAATAACATTGAATGCTTGAAAAATAAGGTATAAGAAATAAAAAGGAATTTATACAATTCGCAAAAGGAAAATGAAATGTTACACACAAAGGTTCAAACTACATCCACCTCCAGTTCTAACAAAAAGGAAGTTCAAGCAACGACTGTGGAGGAAATAAGAATATTGGAAAAACTCATGTAAAAATTGTACGAAGAAATGCTTATCCTCCATAAGACCACATATTCATTAACGAAAAGTCAAGGAGAACTCAAAGGAAAAGGGACATTAGTAATACAATCCTTAATGATAGTATATCACATATATGGATGGATCACGGAGTACCTAGATGCACAAACTTGATTACCAAGGAAACATAGAATGGGATCCAAACGAGAGAAACAAAAATTTAGAATGTCTCTGCAATCACATGAAAAGTTGGGAAGATACGTGCACACAATATTGAACACATGTCAACCTCTACCTAATGCATAGGATTCCATGGTTAAATCTTACAAAATAGAATCCATTGATGCACTAGGAGTAATAAGGCCTAAGAAATAAATTCAGTAAGAGATTCAAGAAATGATAAATGTAAAGAAACAAGATGCTACACAACATGATTTGGAACCCTCAAAAGATGAAATTTCAAAACATATTATGGAGTCGAAAAAACTACATACTATGCTCTTTGTGATTTTAGGTTGAATAAAAACAAATGTAAATACTTTACTCCAAGACGATCTTGAATGTGAACTTTTTTTTGAAAAGTGGGTAACAAATCCCAATTTTATTTTTGTATACTATATTGTTTCCTCGCTTAACCTTTAATGGTCTTTTGAACACATGGTCTTTCTGACCTCTCTACTTTAACTAACTGATCATAACGCTAATAACTTTCCCATTATTTGCTAATAACACATTATATGGTAACCCCCTTATCATATTTTATTATGCTCATCTTTCGACCTTAGAGAAATCCAATCCTTACTCTAATCCACATTAGGGATTCAATCCCCTTACTCTTTCATTAAATCTATAAACTCATTATTCATTGCTTAACACATGAACACTATAGTTTATCTTACCTTTAATATATATATGTTCAACATATATCTTATGTTGCAACTTTCTATATATATATATATTCATATCTATACCCATGGTCCCTTGTAAACTGTAGGTGTTAACCCTGTACATAAATTATCTACAAACGAATCTTAAAAATAGAAAATAAATAATAGTGAGAGCATAAAAAATAAAACAGATATACACAGAGATTTTCCCCTGGATCCCAAATCGGGACAACCAGATTGATTTTTCATTATATTCCTTTTAGTGTCACAACACATATATATACATGTCGAAGCATATATAAACCCCAATCCATCAACCCTGGATTAGAACATAAACGTAGTTCCCTTGACGAGATCTAAAAAATACCAGGGGCAAAAAACCATCATGCCCCAAATCCATGTGCAAACCCATGCACAAAACCATGGGCGGGTCCGCTCATTGAAAAATAAGGTCCAATTTTTTTTTCCTAAGGCGCTGCCACCGCCCCTGTGATCCCCTTGCTGCACCCGACACAACGTACAAGGTGAGCTTTCACCCCCCCTGTGACCCCCCTACTGCACCCGACGTAACGTACAAGGTGAGATTTCGCCCCCCCATGACCCCCCCCCCCGTGCGTGACTAGTCATGGAAAGAATATAACACATACCCAACATAAACATATGTTATCCCATTATAATTTTTAACCTATACTTATATACCCCCACATTAACATATGTTTTAAGTTGATTGGATTGATTCATATGCAATACATTTGATATTTAAGACTTAATGATGGAGTTATAGTTTTCTACCAAGGTTAATAACCCTTTTTATGTCTTGCATTAATTCACAAAGGTCTATGGCTTCATGTCCACATTAACTTACCCTACCCCAATAGTGTCCTGGACCATTCGTTAACTTCTAAGTGCCCATTTAGATGGCTTTCACATGGATTTCCTCTCATCACTCGAGGTGGCACATGTACGTGTTTGATCATTTGTTGGGATTAATGGTCTAGATCCGTTGGTGAAACCATAAAGGTTTCGACCTACCCTCGTGTGAATTCATTTCTTCATTTTCGTGGTTGGATTCTGGCCATCCATAGCTCTGGAGCTCCACCTCCATGATGGACATGTAACTCCATTTTCTGCCCTGATTGTGGTTGACTCATCCGCCTTTGTTGAGACCAGTGTGCTGCCTTCAAACTAAACAAAAGGGTTACTGTATCATTTTACTATGTGTAAGGTCTTCTAGTGATTTCAAGGGTTTTAGGGGTTACCCTGCCATAATTGAAGGTTTTGTGTCTTTTTATTCTCATGTACGATTTTCATTTTTGGTTTTTGTCTCTAAATTCTTAGCTAGTTTCAAAGGGTTTAGCTAGTCATGGTTTTCTTTCTTTTGCATTATTAGCACAAATGTGCTTAAGTCAACTGGTTATTCGACATTAGTAAGGTATTCCATGACTGTATGTCTCTCCAGTTTATTTGATGTGTACATCATATTATACCCAATTTAATACGATATTATTTCCATTGTTGCAAGTAGGGTTTTCTACCCTCTATTCATAGTTATGGAATTCTCCAAGCTTTGCATGGCAATGGTTTCCCCTCACCACTCCACAGCTCCAACCTAGTTCATGATAGAGGTAGGTTATTATCCCTTCCCTACGTTGTTCAAATGAAGACCTTTGTGCCCATTTTAGAACATACGGTTCTATGAATATTTAGCAAATAATTATTTAGGTATTTCGATTTCTATTTCTTCTAAACCCCCAATTTTTTGGGTAAGTGGCCTATGAGCCATTTCAGTAGTTGAGAAATATCTATTCCCAAATTTGGTAAGATTCGTTTGATTAAGTTCCCATTAAGGTCCATTCCTCTATCATTCCAATTTTGAAAGAGGTGTGTGGCAGTTTTCCCTCATGCAGGGTACCTCCTCTTCTTCATAGGAATTTTCAACCTTGAATTCCCCTATTTGGTAATGATTTCCTCACGTAGGGTACTTTCTCTATTTCATAGGAATTTTCAACGTTTATTTACCCTGTTTGGTAATGTATTTTTTGTTTTTGTTCATTATATGTATACATGAATTTCCATGGTGTCATTCAAGGTACTAGCGTTTTAATTCTACGCCTTTTGGCAAAGTAATTCTCTATCAGTCGTGTTACAATTCAGATTATTGGCTTTGAGGGTTTTTGTTTTACTTGTCTTCCAATTTATAATTCTTGTACAGAGACTACACTGTCATCGTATCCTTGTTTATAATTTTCCCTTATTGTAATTTACCTTTCAACATACTCTATAGGCTTGGTCTGTGTGAAATAATTTGACCCGATTATGTGTAATAGTTCAAGGATTTCATCTCTAATTACTAAAACTTAAGATGTTAATTATTTAGTTTATATAATCTACCATACATAGCAACCACTATTTGTGAGGCATAGGTAGATGTATTTACCATATTCTTTTAATACAGGTAAGTTCTTATCCCTTCCCTTCATTGTCCAAACGAAGACCTTTGTGCCCATTTTAGAACATACGGTTCTCTGAATATTTAGCAAAGAATTATTTAGGTATTTTTATTTATATTTCTACTAAACCCCCAATTTTATGTGTAACTGGCCTATGAGCCATTTCAGTAGTTGAGAAATCCCTTTTCCCAATTTTGGTAAGTCTCGTTTGATTTCGTTCCTATTAAGGTACATTCCTCTATCATTCCAATTTTGAAATAGGTTTCTGGCAGTTTTCCCTCACGTAGGGTACCTCGTCTACTTCATAGGAATTTTAAACCTTGAATTCCCCTGTTTGGTATTGATTCCCTCATGCAGGGTACTTCCTTTTTTTTGTAGGAATTTTCAATGTTTAGTTCCATTGTTTGGTAACACTGTTTTTATTTATGTTCGTTGTATGTATACATGAATTTCCATGGTGTTATTAAAGGTAAAAGCATTTTAATTCTATGCTTTCTGACAAAGTAATTCTCTATCAGTCATGTTACAATTCAAGTTATTGGGTTTGAGGGTTTGAGTTTTACTTGTCTTTCGATTTATAATTCTTCTACAGAGACTGCGCTTCCCTTGTCTCCTTGTTTATAATTAGCCCTTATTGTAATTTACTTTTCAGTGTACTCTATAGGCTTGGTCTACTTGAAATAAGCTGACCTGAGTATGCATAATAGTTCAAGGATTTCATCTGTAATTACTCATACTTTAGATGCTAATTATTTAGTTTATATAATATTCCATAGACATCAACCACTATCTATGAGGTAGAGGTAGATGTGTTTATGCGATTTTCATTGAAATACTTGTACATGCATTTTTGAAATTCTAGGCCTGAAAATGTTTCATTAACCCTATGCATACTTTGATTCAAACGTTTAGAAATGTTGAGTATTAGCATTGTATACCATTTATCCATTTATCCTCTGTTACTCATATATCCTATTTTAGTGTGTTTGGTGCATGTATGTACAAAATCACACCAACTTAAGGGGTGCAGTCTACCCACTTAAGTTATTGGTAATAGACAGAAAAAGAAGTGGAGTCAAGAAAGTTAGTGGAATAGGCTAGAATCATAAACATACTAGATAGAGGAATAACATGCACATATAAAATAAAACTAAACTAAAACTAAAACAAATAAACACAAGCTTTGAATAGAGTCAAACATCTACAATAATACAAATGGTGGCTCTTCAGCCCCTCTTATTGAGTGCCGGTAGGAAATAAGGATGAAAATTTAACCCTCTTGCTAAAGGGCCCCTAGAACATGGGTTCTATGTCCTGATGCAAGGATGTTTTTACTCCAATCTTGCCTTAGTACAAAGTCTCCCTCTCTCTACTATGGTGGACTGAACTTGTTGGATGGCCAAAAATTGAGTCCCCTCTATCTTCAGCTCCAGATCACACACTTATGGTATTGCTTGAGAAATTCTGGACAGCATAACAATGTGTTCACCCATTCTTCATCTCATGGTGGACTTATATAGGAGAATTCAAATCCTCCTTCCCTCTCTTGGTACATTGTGGATGGTGACCCAAGAGAGGGGGATGATTCCTTTGTGTGATCCAAATATTCCATTGTGTACTCACTTAATGTCTAAGGAGGCTCTGGTGGCTATCCTTAGGCAGCTTCAAGTGAGGAATCATTGTCCTGGAGTGTGCTTTTTTGTGGTTCCAAAAAGTGACTTTCGCCTCTCCCATGATTGCGCACATTTCAGGTCATAAGGTGCGCAAAGGTGCTCTTCACGAAGGATAATGCGTGTAGAAGCATTTATGACTTGCTCAAATTTTATTTTTCCTGAGACCTTAGAGATTTTTAAATACTTTCTAGATTCTGTAATGTCTTCCAGCCCTGTAAATCCTTCTACTTGACATTAAATAATGTCGTCTTTTTCTTGTATGATTTCCAGTGTTAACAGTTTCCCCCTAATGTGTGAGGTCTAGGAAGAACTGTATAGCTGAAATACATTATAGTTTATTTTTTGTATATCGTGCGTAGAGAGAGAGAGACCTGCATGAAGCTTGGAATTGGAAACACCCTGCACCAGTTCCAAGAATGACCATGTCCTATGGGACCCCTGTAAGAAAATATAATACAATACATATACAAATTTTCTATGAGGTGGGCATGTCCCATGCTCTTGATGTTGTGGCTAGTTAAACAAATCTATTTGACAAATATATGTTCTGTCTGTGTCACTGATATGGTAGTGATCAGGTGATTGTTGACGACGACTATTGATGTCCTCCGGGGCGTTTTTTCTTTAACAATAGGTGGAATGTGGTACCCATATGCATAAAATAGGTATGGCATATAGTTGTGAATTGTATGTATAGGTGCTGGCTGGGACCTTCCTGTGTAAGCATTGCTGAAATAGATGCTTATGAAGGCATCGGGTGAAAATGTGAAGCTGGGTTACACTTTTTGCCCTTTTTTGAGAAAATTTTTTCATTTTTTTGGGTTCTTCAACTTTCTGCAAACTATAACAATTTTTCCGTGTAGAATTTCATTTTGCGGTAAAAATAAAAGTTGTGAGTAATTTTGTTAGCTTTCTATTACTTATTTTTTGAAATTTTTTTATGCGGATTTGATATGTCAACTTAGCGTTTCTTTGAGTGTGTGTTTCTTAACAATCAAAGAATTCATAAGTAGTCATGTTATGTGGCAACATTGTATTCATTGAAAATTTGTGTTTTTGAAAAAACAAAATGTGTTACAACAATCTAGACAGAGTCTACTTTGGTTTCGTCATATTTACAAAGCCAATGGATGCATATCATAATTACTAAAAAATTTTGAACTGGTCTAATACGAAAAACTGCGTATTTTTGATATGTTTCGTGTGGCAACAAATTTCTTAACATATAAGTTATAAACTAAAAATCTAAAAGCTACCCATTAGAGTCAACGGACCAATGTAATGCCCCATAATTTTTTCAATTTTTTTTACAATGTATTTTGGGAGACACAAAATTTTGATTTCACTGAATCTCGATGACCCTCAAAAATTGTTTGCACTCATTTTATTAGAAAAATAATTAAAATTAATAAACGTTTACGAAATTCCATAAAATTTATATTTCCTGAAAGTAGATTCAATTCTGAAAATGCTTGTCTTGGTTGCGACAGTTAATTAACAAGTTTTCATGGAGTTTAATCAGTCCAAAGTTGCAGAACCGTTTTCAGAGCCTGGGTCTGCGTAATTGGTGATGCGTTAGTTCGGCCGAACTATTAGTAATAGTTCGGCCGAAC
The DNA here is from genome assembly GCA_034641835.2 of Pinus albicaulis. Lineage (NCBI taxonomy): Eukaryota > Viridiplantae > Streptophyta > Pinopsida > Pinales > Pinaceae > Pinus > Pinus albicaulis. Next base: position 1,745,932,533 of record CM076578.1, on the reverse strand, counting down.
TATTAGTAATAGTTCGGCCGAACTGTGTTTTCCGCTTACGAGCAGTTAAAACTAACGTCACAATAGTTCGGCCGAACTTATTATCAAAAGTTCGGCCGAACTATTGTGTAATTTTCCGTCGGCCGGAAATTTTTGTGGAGCCCCCTACAAAACACATATTTCGCGGTCAATATAAATTTCCGCGAAATGATTCACAATTTTCGCACATTTCGCACTTCATTTCATCTTACAACTTGGTTTGAATTCAAAAATTTTTCTTCAAAGTTTGGGTTTAAAAAAATTTTTTGGAAGACATTTTCTGGAGGCGGCGTGATTTTTCTTGGAGGTTCAAAGTTTGAATTTAAAGAACTTTTTTGGAAGACATTTTTGGAGGCGACGTGATTTTTCTTGGAGGTATGTACGTGTTTTGTGTTCAAATAAATCTTTTGAGCTTTTTTGTTCAAAAATTTTTCTTCACGTTTTAAGATTTAAAGAATTTTTTTGGAAGACATTTCTTGGAGGCGGTGTGATTTTTCTTAGAGATATGTACGTGTTTTGGATTGGATTACGTATTTTTTAGAAAATATTTTTTTAAATTAAATCTTTTGTGATATTGTTTGTAATTGAGTTATTGTCTAATTTTTTGAAGGAAATTTTTGAACCTCATACCCTATTATCATGGGAAATCGAAGAACTTGTGTGAGAAAATATGATCGAAAAAGAAAGCCTGAGGAACGTAGAGAAGAGACGAGACAATATCGCAAAAGAAAGTTAGAAGATCTCTCAAATATTGAAGAGGAAAATCAACCTCAAGTAGAAATTGAAGCAGGTATGTAAATGTAAATATTACATGCTCTATTGATATATATTTAAAATTTTCCTAATGTAAAATGTAACGCTTAATTTTTATTTGATAAACTAGTTGGAAAAATATTTTGTTTGATGTAAACAGACAGAGATATTCCTCAAAATATTGAAGAAGAAAATCAACCTCAAGCAGAAATTGAAGCAGGTATGTAAATGTAAATATTATGATCTATTGATATATTTTTAAAGTTTTCCCAATGTAGAATGTGAAGCTTAATTTTTATTTGATAAACTAGTTTGAAAAATATTTTGTTTAATGTAAACAGACAGAGATACTCCTCAAAATATTGAAGAAGAAAATCAATCTCAAGCAGAAATTGAATCGGGTATGTAAATGTAGATATTATGATCTATTGATATATTTAAAATTTTCCTAATATTTATTGACATATTTATTAATTTAGTTATTTACTGAATATGTACTATTTTTTCGAATATGTACAGATGAAATCACTATCGATAATGAGATGTTAGAAAATGTCGACACTCACACATATGGAGATAAAAAACCTGACTATATTATACGATATCGTGTCGAGAAAATTTTGGAAATGTTTTTCAAAACTGATGTGACAGTTCAAGCTCAAATGTTGAAAGGTCTCTTATCATCAAGGAAATTAAAAGAAGCGATGACACTATTGGGTATTCGAAAATCAACCAAAGATAAAAAAAATGAAAGAAGAGGTGATAAAAAATATGAGTAGTGCTATAGAGTCAATTAAGAGATCTAGAGATAAAGAGGTTTCAAATATACGTAGAGGAATACAAATGACAATGGTTTCACCAAGTACTCAAGAGAATCGTTTGAATCTAACATCTATGGCACGAGCACTGGGAACCTCGTGAAAAACTCTGCACAAACATCGAAAATTTCGACTGCAAATAGATGTAAATGATGAACTCGCTTGTTGGAGAGCTATTTGTAGGCAACCATGCAAAGATAGACTTGGAGAAGATGTTAAAAAAATAATATATGAATATTGGAAGAACAATTCGCGTGTTTCACCCACTGCAAGACATGTGATGCAAAGAAGAATAGCACGAAATCAATACGAAGAACATGAAAAACATCTCTTGGAAACCACTCAAATAGAGTTATTCAACAAGTTCAAAGAAGAGAATCGTCAAATTCAAGTTTCACTCAGTGCTTTTGTTCAACAAAAACCATGGTATGTAAAACCTATCACCGTACGCGACACTTGTTGTTGCCGTTATCATGTGGAATTTGGGTTATATTATGACACATTCCTTGATTTCGGTAGAACATTATGGAAGGATTCACCTCCTCCTTCCACTATCCGTGAATTCATATCTCAAATTCTATGTGAAAAAGAAAGCGATGAACTATTTTACAAAAAGAAATGTGTTGGTGGTAAAAAATGCGATGATTGTGGAAATTTGACTAAATTTAAAAACAAATATCGTATTGATATAAATGATCAATCATTGTCCAACATGAAAGTGAAATGGAAGAGATACGAATATACCAGTACATCGATTCAAAGTGCAGATAGTGTTAAAAGAATCGAATTACGAGAAGACGAAATTTTTCTAATAGACTTTTTGAGAAAGTTTGAAGCAGAAATTTACAAATACACCATGCGTTCCCATAGAGCTCGATGGCAAGACTTGCAATTCAAAAAATCTCGTGAAGTTTTTCCACCAGGAACCATTTTGTCAGTGATTGATTTTGCAGAAAACTACACATTTGCTCCACAAAAAGAAATTCAGAGTGAATACTATCACTCTGACCAAGTCTCCATGCTCGTTCATATTCTATATAGACATGTTGAACAAAATGTCGATCATATAGAAAGCACGAGTGAAAATCGACATATCATTAAAGAATATAATTTTTATATCAGTGACGATCGTACGCATGATACATGTTTTGTACAACATTGTTTTGGAAAAATTTAGGATTCATTGAAAAATCGTGGAATAACATTCAATGAACATTGGATATGGTCAGACGGATGCGCAGGTCAATTCAAATCTGCACGATCATTTTTTTGGTTGTGTCGTCTTCATAAGAAAACCTCCATTAAACATTGTTGGAATTTCTTTGAGACTGACCATGGAAAAGGATAACATGACGGTGCAGGAGCATGCATAAAATGAGTACTTCGAAGATATCAAATGAACCACTTTGCACGCTGACTTGCAAACGCTGAAGAAGTTGTTCAATGGTGCAAAAATGCTCTAAGCCATGAGATTAACCCATCACGAGAAGTGCAAAGGTACATTCAATTTAATTTATATTGGTAATCTAATTTTAAACATTGTAAATTTATCATGCAATGATTATTTTTAATTGTATTTTGATATCATATTTACAAATTCTTTTTCTAATTTTCCATATAAAGGTTTTTCTGGCATATTGGAATCGGAGACGTAAATAGATCAATTGGAAATGAAGTTGGAACAATAAAAGGGACTCGAAAATTGCATTTAATTCAAACAAAATTGTCCACAAATGTGTTTGCATTGGATAAAAGAAAATATTCTTGTTTTTGTGATGTTTGCATAGACAACACAAAATCCAATGACATCTGTGAAAACAAAATGTATGTGAGCGATTGGAAACATACAGAGCTAAATACAAAGGGAAAAATGTCTGTTGCAATGATTGAAGAAATGGAATCAGAGGAAACTACAATATCATCCGATGGTGATCGAGTTTCTGATCTTGTTAGAGAAGGTAACATTTGAATTACTTTTTAATGATTTAAAGATTTACAAATTTAAATTTAAATATGCATAATTAAATGTTAAATTTATTTTATTGTGGAGGAGATGTTTTTGATGTAATTGCACCTATTGACAACGATGAAAATGTGAAGTATTATTTGATGCGTTGCATTGAACAAAAAATGAAATTATTACAAGACTATAATGATCACGGATTTCAGTATGACAAAGGGTCTATTATACTGAAAGGTTATTTTTTCAAACAGACTCGTCAAAGTGGAGACTTTGTTTACTTCGAAGACTATGAACCTGATTCCATAAGTTGTCAATATAGTCACTTGGTGTGTGCAGCACGCATAAAGTTGATAGAAGTTCAATCAAAGAAAAAATAAAAAATTAGGAAATGGAAAATGTCAAAATCCGATCATGAACGGATTATTGAGGATGGAATTCCATTAGAATTTTTTTGAGTGAAGTGTCAGGACAACAATTTATTATCTTTTAAAACTTTCAGTACTCAACTAAAAATTGAACTGCTTATGTTATTTGTGGTTTGCAAATGTTACAAATTGTTTGGGTACAAGCACGTGCTCTAGTTTCCACTGAAAGTAGTTTTTCTATACATGTGCATTGATTAAAAATGTTAAATATGTATTGGATATATATATTCTAGAAAGAAATTAATTGTTCTTGTATATTAATTGTTTTTGTATATGTTCTCCGACCATATGGTACAAATTATTTCACTTTATTTTGTAAAGTCAGATTCGGTCCCCATATGGCCTAGCCTCCAAGGGACGAGATAACAAGTGGTTGTCCCCACTTTCCCGAATCTCGGCTTTTAAGTACAATTTTACTGTTTATGTCGAGCATCTTACATGATGTCCTAGCCAAAGATAGATTCTCTTTGTTTCAAGTTTCTAGTAAAAGTTGTCACTGAATGCCCCGCTCGAACTCTTGTAGTAAACACCATACCTCATCTCTCTTGCTCTCCAATATTATTAGGTTTAATTATTATAACACAAAAATCGTTCAACATTATCAATAATTTTTTGCGCTTAAAGTAAAATCAATGAACACTATTAATCCAATGTCTTTACAAGTAATGTACCATCATACATGCAATTATATCAAATTAGAAATAAACATATACAATGAAATCAATGGGGATTGTCTTGTTGCAAGTAACATAATTTCAATTTACCATATGTACAAATGTAAGTTGAAATCATCCAAAACTTTAAGTTGTAAATTGAAACCATCCAAAACTTTAAGTTTTAAAACCCTTTTGATTATATATTGTGCATCATTAAAACATTTAACATTTAAAGTTCATTAAATATCACATGCAAAATGTAGATTGAAACCATCCAAAACCGGAGTTTTAAAAACTTCACATGCCATGACAATTATAATTCAACAATCCAACAAAAAAATTTAACAAATTAAATATCACACGCCACTAAGACGACCACACTAAGAGGATTGGTGCACTTCGTTTGGAAGGAGTCAATATATGTCGTATTGGAGTGATTACACAGAATTCGAAAAGGAAAGAGCTTGAACCAATTCAAGCAGACCCAGGATCGAATTGTTCTATGGAGCTTCATGAGAAGAGATATGTGAAAAGCACTGTTAAGCCATGCCAATTATAATTCAACAATGCAACAAAAACATTTAACAAATTAAATATCACACGCCAAAGTCGTTTCAAGTTTTTGGTAAAAGTTGTCGTCGAATGACCTACTAGAATATTATAAATACTAACTTTGTAAGATCATTTGGCATTCGGAAAAATTCGAAAGTCTTAGACTGTCAATCAATTTAAAGTATCACTCACCATAGGGAGTGTAAAATATTCAATGTAGGTTGGTGACGATGCTCACTCCTAGCTTGAAGCAGCGCCAATGACCAATTCTTTAATGAATTCCAATGCACTAGACCAACGTTGGTTCAACCTACTTGGTTTTTCACGCAAGAAATTTCAAGGATGGACTTTCTAGACAAACTGCTGAAATTGAAAAGCTTGACATGGAGATACGACAAGGTGAACAAAGACTTCAGGAACTCTTTATGGAAAGGGCTCACTTGAAGGAAATAAGCACCACGTTGCAGGGTAAAGTCAAGAACATGGAAGATAAGATCAATAGGGACTTTCTTGATCCGAAACCTATTGGTTTGAAGAAAGAAAATGCATGTGTTGGCACACTTGAAAAAGAAGACGACCACACTAAGAGGATTGGTGCACTTCGTTTGGAAGGAGTCAATATATGTCGTATTGGAGCAATTAGACAGAATTCGAAAAATAAAGAGCTTGAACCAATTCAAGCAAGCCCAGGATCAAATTGTTATATGGAGCTTCATGAGAAGAGATATGTGAAAAGCACTGTTAAGCCAAGGGCTAGTTCGAAAAACATATATTGGAAGAGGAAATGTTGAAGAAGATTGCGAAAGTAAGGCACAAGACAAGGAGGAATGATGATGAAAGTTCCTTGGACTTGAGATTCATGTCTACAACCGTACATGGGAAAAATTTCTCTACTTTGATAGACACGGGGGCTACCCATAGCTTCCTAAGTCGAAAGGCAGCTTCATCTCTTAGAAAGAGGAAGGCTAGCATCGAGAAAGAGTTGAGTGCTTTCAAGGCAGTCAACTCAAGGATAAAAGTAGCACGACTGGTGTCATGAAAAGCACACATGTGAGAGTAGGGTCATGGTGTGGAAAGATAGACTTAAGAGTCATTGACATGGATGATCATTCTATGATGGACCATACCAATGATGGACCGAGACATGAACTCTTAATTCTTGTGATCAATCTTAAACTATTTTATGAAAGATAGATAAACCATTTAAATATTTAGCTCAAACTCTTGTAGTAAACACCATACCTCAAGTCTCTCTTGCTCTCCAATATTATTAGGTTTAGTTATTATAACACAAAAATCATTCTACATTGTCAATAATTTTTTGCGCTTACACTGAAATCAATGAACAAGTTATTAATCCAATGACTTTACAAGTAATGTACCATCATACATGCAATTATATCAAATCAGAAATCAACATATACTACATAATGAAATCAATGCGGATTGTTTTTTTACAAGTAACATTTCAATTTACCACATGTGCAAATGTAGGTTCACATTCTATCATTCATGTTACACTGAAATCAATGAACACTATTAATCCAATGACTTTACAAGTAATGTACCATCATACATGCAATTATATCAAATCAAAAATCAACATATACTACATAATGAAATCAATGCGGATTGTTTTGTTACAAGTAACATTTCAATTTACCACGTGCAAATGTAGGTTCACATTCTATCATTCATGTAGTTTTAGAAACTTCAGATACCATTAGAATTATAATTCAACTATCCAACAAAAAAATTTAACAATAAATATCACATGCCATGCCAATTATAATTCAACTATCCAACAAAAATATTTAACATTAAATATCAAATGTCAAATGTAATTCAATGACAACATTACTTCACATTCACATGCCAAAAGTACTAAAACCATCCAAAGAAAACTGAAATCAATGAATAAGTTATTAATCCAATGACTTTACAAGTAATGTACCATCATATGTATGCAATTATATCAAATCAGAAATCAACATATATAATGTAATGAAATCAATGGGATTGTCTTGTTACAAGTAACATTTCAATTTACCACATGTGCAAATGTAGGTTCACATTCCATCATTCATGTAGTTTTAAAAACTTCAAATGCCATGCCAATTATAATTCAACTATCTAACAAAAACATTTAACATTAAATATCACATGCCATGCCAATTATAATTCAACTGTCTAACAAAAACATTTAACATTAAATATCACATGGCATGCCAATTATAATTCAACTATCCAATAAAAACATTTAACATATGTCCAAAAATATGTCCAAAAAACATATTGTAATAAAATATGTCCAAAAATTGTAAATCTCACTCAAGTATCAAACTGTATCAAGTTTAACAAATTTTAAAACCATCTAAATTTTGAAATAAAATCAAATCTACTGTATATCTTGTCCATCAAATGGAAGATCTAGCCTCTGGGTCTCAATTGGCTCGCTATCTTGTAAAGGGAAAACCTACATACACAATGTACATGTACTTGAACATTAAAATTTGAAGTTTTAAAAATGAACGAAAATATATATATCTAGAACTTCATGTAAAAAACAAAATATAACAAAAAAATCGCGCAATACCTCGTAAGGTTGCCTCTCCATTTGATGAACAAGATCTGCCATAGAAACATCTCTAGTGGTAACCTGTACAATATACATGTACAGTTAAATATAAATATAAATATATATATATATATACAGAAATAATTTATATAAATTAAAAACTTTCAAATGAAAATGCATGTGTGTACATATATATAAACTTATTTGAACAATAATATTAAAAAAAAGAACTAAAGACAACTTATTCAAATGCTGTGGATGTCCCTATCTCCGTCGCTAAAGTCCTCGGATTAAAAAAATCTTCTATACAAACCTAAATTCAAAAAATTTTAAATAACTCAAAATATAGATCTCTCTCTATATATCTCAATTTTTTATGGAACTTTTTGAGGTAACATAAATTTTGAACTTGTGAAAAATTGTCCATACTTGTGCATCTCCCAATGAAGTAGAAGTTATATCTCCTAAAGAAGAAGAAGGTACCGACATCCCAAAAACATCAGACGAAATCGGTACCTGTTAAAACATTTTATTGAATTAAATATATATACATACATGTACATGTGTGGCAACAATTATTTATTTTAGAGTCACTTAAAAAACACTAACATACATGTGCCAACATATCATGATGGGCAGACCCATCTGCATCGTTTGAGCCAGAGGTCCCGAACGTAATATTAATATTTTCATCACGCATCATGCCTGAGAACTGCAAATGGTGTTTTAACATATAATCATACCTTTTTGTTAGATTAATGTACACATACAAATAAATGTATACAGGTGTACATACACATGTATTTATTACAAATTGTACACATGTATATGTAAATATAATTTCAAATCCTAAGGTCACTAACACATACCGTTCCGGTGCCCTCTTCCTCATGAAAAATTAGGTCTTGCAGACCATTGCGACAATTTATTGCGTATGTTAGGAGATCTTCAACATTCATGTTGTAAATCTCCTCATCTGTATGATAAACAAAATTGGCACGTGCATATTCACGTGCTCTTTGTCGATTTAAGCCAAGATCGACTCCACTCAATCCGCTATGAACATTTTCAATCATAACATCTCTTGCTTCACGACTTATTTGAGAAGTCGCATCCATCTATGATCGCAAGGTTTCGACTTGAGACGGTCGACTCACCAATGGCGGCTCAGGGCAAGGCAACTCCACATCTCGCTTAGCGCCCTTACGTTGATATAATCGACCTCTCCCCGGGCCAAAAAATTCTGAAGGAAGGTCATTGTAGTCGGGTTTCATACCCAAAAAAGATTCTGCATAAAACATTTGTGCAAAATAAAGAGGAACCTCATCGTTCCATGGAAGCCTTCCAAAGGCCGCAAGATGTCGACTATACAAATATTTTGCTTTGTCTGGGTGCTTGAAATACTGCACCTTCAACATCTTTCTTTTTGGCCCTTCCTTATAATTAAACATTGACTTAGCCTGCTCTCTTGAAAATTGTTTTTTTATGTCCTGCCATTTATCGGGACCTATCACTGTTTCTCTTCTCTTTCTCATCACTTCTACAAACGAATCAGTGGTTGGCCCCAAATCTTCGTACACTTTTACCATTTCACTCAATGAATGTGTAACTATCTGTAGGCTTTGTCTACTCTCAGCAGGTAGAGTCAAATCCTGGAGATCTCTCTGCAATTTTGCATAAAGGCTTTGACACCTTTGTAAGGTGCATTCCGCCATGTTCGTTTCCCATGGTATATCAGTAATCTCAGCCGGATAAGTTGTGCTAGGTTGATATCCTTCTTCTTCAATGCAGCGCGCTGCCCTGCATCTTTTTTGACCACTGGCTCGAACATTTTCAGCCTCTGCATCAATATATATAAAATTTCATATATTAGAAAAAACACGTGTAAAAAAAGTTGTAAAAATTTAATGAAAAAATATTGAAATTGTTGGCAACCTTGATGTTGTTGGTTAACATCATCTCCAACATGACCCTGCTGAGAACCAGCCCCAGAATGATCTTCTTGAAGACAATTTGGTGGCCCTATTGAGAACCATGGCCGTTGATTGCTGGCATAGAGGGCAATATCACCAACAAACCTGCTGCCTGACGGATTGAACCTTAGCCCACAGCTCCATTGATGGAGTAAAGCCTTCTCCTCTTATCTCTCAAAGTTAAAATCATGAAAACTTTAGTAACAACTAATTTCCTCTGAAAGTTAATAAAAAAATCAAATTCCATATGTACACACATGTATGGAGATTTAAGATTATATTAATCTAATGACATCTCAAATCACATTACTCCATGTAGAGTTAGGTAGACTTTAATCTTTTATCTCCATGATATATGTCTCTGGTTAACATTCACGAAATAAATTTCAAAAATCATTACCCTCAAATAAATCCAGTTTGAGGCTGTTAAATCCAGTATGTTCTATATTTCTTACATTTCTGCCCTCCTATTTTTCTTTCCAATCAAGGTTTATAAAATAACATGAGAAGCAACATGAGACTTGGAACAATCATTTTCATTATCTATATGGAAGGCAAGAAGGATTATATCCCCTTAAGCTTAAGCTTATGTAGTTTGTCAAATTTTATCATATATTTTTATTAGGTATATTTTTTATCTATAATTTACAAATTGTGATTGATTTACCTTATGTAAACGTTAGGATTACTAAAATTTGTACTTGGTTTTTTAAGAATATATCAAATAAAGTTTTTGAGAAGCAAATATGGCTTTTTCCTTAGAAATTGGCACTTTGAATTTCCTTACCCATATTTCTTGTTAATGATTATAACCTTAAAATGGCTAATATTGGTTTGTCATCATCATCTAAAAATGACTTGGCACATGAAAATTTACCATGTCAATCATCATCACTTCACACCATCTCATACATGACCTCTTCTACATATTATATGCATGAATTTTTGAAATGTCATCCTCTCTACCTATCCCATGAATGATTGTGACAACAGGTGAATAAAATACAATTTATAAGCAGAAGATAGTTTCTAGCTTGTCCTCCTCCATCCGCCCCATAGCTAGTGCTTTCTCAATTTTCCACTTCCAACTTTCTATTCTCGAAATTCATTAGCAGCTAATTTTATCGATAGCCACACCACTATACATATAATTATCATATTATACACTACTACATTAATGAACTCTAAGTTGTTTGTTATTGTAAAGTCCAATAACAAACAATGTTAATTGAGTTTAGTAGTGTATATAACAATTTCTTTGACTTCCCAGTGTGTTGTGACTAAATAGTAGAATTAACTACCAAAATGAATTTCCAAAATAAAATGTTGGAAGAGAAAAATAGGCAATCATTAGATATGGAGTGCGTGGAAGAGGACAAACTTATACTGATCATTTCCTTATCAAATTTCCTTTATTCACCTAATGTCACAATCAATCGTGGTCTAGATAGAAGGGATGACCTACCATAAATTCAATCATATAATGTGTAGAAGGGTCATATGTAGATGGTGTGAAACGATGATTACAAACATGATAATTTTTCATCTACTAGACCATTTTGAGATGATGATTACAAACTAGTGCTAGCCCATTAAAGGTTATAATCATTGGTGCCTAATGTGGGGTGGACAATTTAAATCAAGTTCGTATCAAAGTACAATTTAGCTCATTTTAGTCAAGGTTAGTTAGAAGAATTAGCTAGTGGTTTCTACCTTCAATTTCCTCTGAAAATGAATGTGTACGTGCTTTTGAGAGACATTAGAGAAATTAGAGGAACAAGGTCCAAATTTTTGATGAAAATGTGCTATGAAAGTAAAGGGTTTTAAAGGCAAGCATGTACAAGGCATAGTTGAGCCAAATGTTCTTCAAGAAGGGCCTAATTATTTAGGTCTTGGTTATGGAAAACATGGAAAATGCTCCAAAGCCAAGGAGGCTTGTGAGGTTTGTGTTCATGATGAATGGAACATGTACATAGTTTACCTTAAAGTTGTTGTGTTTTACGAATATTAAAAAATGAAAAACTTCTATTTAGATCCATTCCAGAGATTGACTGCAGGGGCATTTACTAGATATGTCACCTTTCATAAAAGATGAGATCCAGAGGCTACCTGGCCCTTTACAGATTCTGCCTATAGAACTTGTAGAAGTAAACACTAGAGGCATTAACAATATCAAAGAACTAGACATGGGAATGTGTCTCTTTCCCTACGCAAAAAAATAATTCTTGAGGTACTAGTTAATCTTCATAGACGGGTCATCAAGCAAGTCAATGTGATCATCCCTCCTTCCCTCCCTTCTAAAATAATTATGTTTTGCGGGTCAAAAAGCCAAAATATGGAGACAATTATCACCAAATCCAACGTACGATTATGCATGATGGAGAATATCTAGCGCTTTCCCTTGTTAAATATATTAACAAGGGAAAGCGCTAGAGATTCTCCATCATGCATAATCGTACGTTGATGCTTATAGAGTGAAAAAACTAAAAGAATCAACTTGTAGGGTCATTTTAATGGGGGATGGAGAATTCCTGGGTCTTTGCAAATTCAAAGTATGGTGCATGTTGCATGAAGCAAGATGTTGAAAGTAGAGTTATGTTAGACACACATAAATGCAACAAATATGGAAATTTTTACATGAGCTCTATTATTTGACTTAAGAGTCAGTTGTTTGAATTTAGGCATGTTTTGTCAACTTGTGTTTGGTTGATGGTTTTGTACACCAATATGTAAGAGTACACGGACATATTCACATGATGTGATTTTTTTTTTTCTTTGAAGGAGAAAAATGACGTGTTTTCAGTTTGATGGTTTTGCTTGTGACAAGACGTCACAAGATTTTGCGTAGGTCCACTCTTTAGTGAGAGCCTCATGATTACAACCTATCCGTGAGAATCAAATGGGAGTGCATCCTTATTTTGAAAACAAGTAGGATTCTCAACTACCTAGGACTCAAACCATCATTTTTAAATTTGAAATATAATGGTGTTGTTTCAATGCCTGAATCCACAACCCTAACACATGAAATCACTAATCTAATTACACATGAAATAAATAGTTATTTTCTCCAAAATTAAAAATATAACTAAAAACTAAATTCAACATAGTTGAAAGAAAAAGAAACGCCATTGAAATGGTTTGCTGACAAATGGTTAGATTTCTTATCCAATTAAGGCCTAGCATGTATTTTGATGTTTCATTAATTTCTTTGCAAATTCAAAGTATCCAGTGCATGTTGCATGAAGCAAGATGTTGAAAGTACATGAGCTCTATTATTTGTCTTCAGAGTCGGTTGTTTGAAGAGGCATGTTTTGTCAACTTGTTTGGTTGATGGTTTTGTACACCAATATGTAAGAGTACATGGACATATTCACATGATGTGAATTTTTTTTTCTTTGAAGGAGAAAATGATGTGTTTTCAGTTTGATGGTTTTTTTTTGTGACAAGATGTCACAAGATTTTGTGAAGGTCCACTCTTGAGCGAGAGCCTCATGATTACAACCTATCTGTGAGAATCAAATGGGAGTGCATCCTTATTTTGAAGGAGAAATTTCAATAGGCTTTAGGAAATTTAATTTCAAGTCATTAATTTCACTAGAAATAATTCAGAGGTACATGATATGAATAGTATTTAGGAAGAACAATAGTCCCTCATGGAATATGAAGAAAGTAGCCACTTCATTTTGTATATATGCATGCTTTGAGTTACTCCTCAAAAATTTCAAAACATGTGTATTTATTACTCTACCCATCCCGATTTTCATAGGATCCATAGCACATACATTTCTATATGCACCCTAGTTGTTGTAAGGCCTAATTATTTCATCACTTTCAAAGGAATTACATCAGTTGTTTCTCCTAAATCTAGCATATAGTTGTGTAATAATATTTTATTTATAAATAGGAATATATGAAAATGTATAGCTCATATAGAAACAAATTCTGATATTTTAGTTGGTTTAGAATTCTGCTATCAAACTGTATAGCTCATGGAGAAACAAATTCTGAAATAGAAATTAATATTAAGATATGGAATAAGTAGATACTTTATAGCCATAGATATGTTGTATTGTACGGTTACACATTCTGTACTAACTATAGACAAATAATTCAGAACTGAAACTAAGGTAGACAGACATATCTCTAAAATGTATATTTATGCTAAAAGTAGAAATTCAAAGCATCTTTGCAGAGAGAAAACATTCTAATATTTGATACTGAATTACATCTGAGCAACAGTTAGTTATACATGAATGAAAATAAAAAGTACAGTATTGTAAATAGTTACTAGTACATAATAGAGATTTCTGACGGATAAATAAAGGTATCGCATAGTTAAGAAATATTCATATACTGTCGTATATTTGGATGTAACAAATTATGATCTAAAATATATGCAGGAAATAGTATGTGCATAATTTCAAGATGCATTCAGGACATGTTACTGTGGACAAAAAACTGACTATAAATAAGTCATGGTATAGAAAATATAAAATATCTTCATTTAAACCAAATAGAGCCTTATATTTAGAAGCTAGAAACATATTTGTAAACTGTCCAGCCCCAAGAGTTATAGGATTACATATAATCTGTTTATAATAAATAAAATTACAATGAAACACTCTGTCTCCTTTTCACAAATTTGTAATAGTTCTTAGAAATTCTACGCAGAACTACATGTAAGAAAACCAGTAGGTGTCCAACCAACCTCTGAAAAGAAATAGCCCTGTATTTTGAGGGACGAAATAAAGATATAAAACGTGTACCAATCCCAATGGGAATAATATTGAAATTTTACCTAAAATCAACAGAATCAGATTCTGATATAGAAGGGTTTGAAATAAACATGATTAAATATAAAAATTTATGTAGCAAATTGGTGCAGAAGCAGTATATGACAGATTACTGGAAATCAGTGAAAACGTTACAACAGCATCGCAGAGCCTAAGAAGTACACATATGGTGGAGATATATATACACATATATTGCGTACAAGGGGAAAACTTATTCGTTTACATAGTTGTCAAAAAGTAATAATATTCTAGCAAACGATAAAGTAACCGGAGAGAAAAAGGGCTTGGGACTTCAACCACATGGATGTGTTGAAATCCAGGAACCATGACGCAACAAACCCAAACGAAAAGGGAAAAATAGGGAATAACATACTTAAAAACAAACTGAGTCAGTTATGTATGCTAATAGTCTTAAGAGAAGCCAACGATAGAAATAAATCACCTGTAGAATACCAAAGCTCCAAAAATGCAATAGCAGAAGTCTGAGGATTGTTCCACCATTCACCGGGGGTTCAGAAAATGCGGTGATAAAATGAAAACAAAGACAAATTCCGAAATTCAACAACACCCTATTTAAAATAAAATTGGAATAGGTAGAAAATATGGAAATTTCATTTCACATTTCAGAATTTACGCCTAGGCATTATCTGTGAGGAAATATCCTCTCAAGAACAGTGAAACAGACTTCCAAATCAGTGAGTATTGGAGTCAGGAAAATAGTGAAACCCAACGAGAACATTGTGGGCAACCTTGTAATTAAAATAGAAGAGAAAAGTGGATAGACAACTTAGTTGTTTTCTCTAGCTGTTTTCTGAAGGGATACTATGGCGTGGGTAACAGAACGTACCCGGCAGATTTTAAAGGGATACTCGCCAGCAGAACCTCGACCGCCAAAACCTCGATCGGCAGAACCTCGCCAGCAGAACCTCGCCAGCAGAACCTCGACCACCAGAACCTCGCCCACCAGAACCTCGCCCAGCAATCAACGACAGAACATAAAAACTCGCGCGGAAATCGCCTAGCGCAATCAACGATAGAACAGAAAAAGTCGCGCGAAAACAATGAAAACAGTAAACTGAGACCCTTCGCGGGCGATTTATTTATAAAAACGTAGTTCGGCCGAACTTAAAAGTTCGGCCGAACTCATAGTTCGGCCGAACTTTCAACTTAGTTCGGCCGAACTACCATTGCCGGTTTTCTAAACCTCCGACAAAAATTCTGTTTGCTGGGCCGTCACTGTGCCGTCAATATAAACGGACTCAAAAGTTCGGCCGAACGTACTAAAACAGTTCGACCGAACTATTATAAAGTTCGGCCGAACTTTATAAAATGTTCGGCCGAACTATTGCCGAAAATTTTTTTTTGCCCCCGATTCTCACAAAAGTGTAACCCAGCTTCACGTTTCCGCCCATAGGTCTTCGAAAAATTTGATCAAAGTGCAATGGTTGTAAGGTATGATACCATCTTGACATGAAATATTTTGTTGTAGTCGAATGCCAGGAGGATCGATGACATCTTTGGGAAATGATGTCTGCCACAGTGCCACCCGAGGATGCTCCTTTTATGGAGAGGGGTGATCCAAGGTACCGCTTCCTTTTTGGAAAATAGGTGTCGAAGTTGACAAAAAGGAAGCCTCAACTGAACAAGGGGTTGCTGACATGAGGGGTCAAGGGCCTGGAGGTGATGGGTTTAACATAGGCATGTTGGTGAGGGGTGAGTAAAAAATGATGATGGGGATTCAGTAGCCCGAGGTCGGAGTATACTAATCAGCTTGGCGGTAGTCATAGTTATTTCTGATGGGGATATCCCTAGAGTCGGTAGGACTTCTAGGGTGGGTATAAACTGGCTATGAATGTCATGATGGCTTGTGTGTGGGGATGTAATACTCCGACCAAGGGTGTTTAGGGACTACTGCCATGGGAGAAAAAGATGAATGAGAGGGTGGTAGATGTAGTGCACTATTTGTGGTCTTTGTACACTTACCAAAAGAATAAAATAATGGGGTTTGGTTTGTACAAAACATAGAGACGGGTACCGCAAAACATGAAAGTTTTCGCTCACTAATGTTGTGAGGAAGGTGTTTTTCTGAGGGTGGGGGTCCCATTGGTTGGTCTCATGTGTGGGGTTCATGAAGCGGATGAAAGACTATCACTGATGGGATTATGCTGGTGGAGGTATGGTGGGTCAAATGTGAGGCACGATGGTGCGATTTTGATCTTCTTACACAACTTGGTTGTCCGGGAAGGGGGTCTTATTTTGTATGGTAAAACTTGACCTGTATGCATGGTGGATGGATGGGCATGAGGTGCTTCCCAGACTAGAGTGGTATGTCCATGGTGTCACTTTTTCTGTGATATATGGTCTACTGTGGGTGATAAGCGCCATGGGGGGAGGGTCTACCGACCAACGAGGATGTTTATCATGTTCAGGGTGAGGTGATGATAAACACGGTCGGATATGAGGACCCTATGGTTGATTTATGATGGAGAAATGATGTCAGGATATGCAGAGTTTATAGGGAGACTATCATGCTGGGGGCAGAATGATACCTAATCTTGAAATTTCAGTAGATGGAGTTGTGGATGGGTTTGTGAGCTTTTCCTGCAAAAACAACTACCTCAAGTGAAAGCATCTTATTTATCAAATATTTATTAAAAGTCATGAGCTTTTAAAAAAATTATGAGAGAGGGCATACTTGCCGGCGTTGAAAATTTAATTTTTTGGGAGTGCGATTATGTGGCATCACCTCTGTTTGTTATGGAGTGTTGATCACGATGCAGCTTACGATTTAGAGAACAAACCTTATAATATCTCGTTATGGTCCTCCAAAGTTTTTGACAAGGGCGATATATAGGTGAATATGGCCCTAATTCAATTCATTTTTACTTGTTGAGTTCTTGAGAGGTAAGAGGCTTCTGCGTAGCAGTTCTTGCCATTGCGGTAAACCTGGGCACCAGGGATTAGCGATATCACGTCCTGCACTTTAATTTTTTCAGTTTGATGGTGCCGGGGTCTGTACATACTTGGTTTATATCGATTTTGAGTGTTGTTTTCCCTATATTGCACAAGAGATCAGGGCAAAAGCATGCCCTCTATGCGGATTTTCTAGGGATAGGTGCTTTTAAAGCACTCTGCTCCCCTTCTTCTGTGGACAATATAGGCATGCCCTAAGTGCACCTATCTGAGGGATAGGCATGAAAAAGGCCGAGAAAAGATTTTTTTAAAGTTTTTCCTATTTTTGGTATTTTTTCCAGTTTTCTGTTGCTGATGGGTACCTGTTTGGATGACGGGTTATTTTGGAGGGAGCGGGATTGGCTCGAGCTACGAACTGCATTGGATGCTGATGCTGGGGTGCACCGTCAGCTGGCACAATGGGGGCTGCTAAAGTTTTCAGAGAACGAGCTTCTTCGGTCGCAGGACCAATTGCTACGTTACTTGATTCAACATTGGTGCAGGAGGCACAACATATTCATGCTGCGTGGGACAAACCCGATCATCCGTCCTGAGGCAGATGTATATTTTGTGACTGGGTTATTGCCTCATGGCGAGGTGCTGAGGTATCCACTCACTTCTGGGATTGTGGATCTGGAGATAATCCGCAGACGTCACTGTGGTGGGGCGCCTCTTACGAAGAGGTGCATCAGCATTGCATCAGTGACAAATTTAGTAGAGCGATGTGCTCTGGCAGTGATTTTGCAACTTGCAGGGTCATCGACTCCGAATCAAGCATCCAGCCCATAGGTTGGAGTCTTGCGCCAGTTGAGGTTGGTCACTTCTATGATTTTTCCCATTTCTGCTATGGTGGGATGGTGACACAACTCAACAAGATCCATAGTGGATCAAAGTTGTTTGTGTAGGCCAACATTTTGTGAAACATTATGTACGAGAGGGTAGTGTTGCTTAGACTAGTGGAGGTGGTGCCTCTTGGGGGGCCACAGGAGCCTCGTATGAGGAGGTTGGCTCCAGTGATGCCTCAAGGTGGTGGTGGCATGGTGAGGTGTTATTGGAATGCCATGATAGAGGCCTGGTTCGAGGTGAACCCGCAGATGTTCTTGCCATTACCATATCCAGGGATGGACTTCTGAGGGGATTCGGATATGGGTCTCCTTACTGGTTATGGTTGGGGGCCAACATGTACGTTTTGTATTTTCTGCATTTAATTGAGTATATATGTTCTTATGTGTTTTTGTGGTGACACTGACATAGTTTTGGTTACTCTTTGAAAATGTTGGTGAGGTAGGTCACCCAGTGGCTCGATTGGCTGGCCACGGTCCTCTACGGAGACCTAGGGGTGGGTAGGGAAGGCATGCTACTAGAGGACTTGGTGGTGGTGCTAGAATTTTAGGAGAGGGCAGCAACTCGGCTACTGCCGAGGTTGCGGTCGAGCGAGCTCGTGCTGATGCAACGGTGGCACGTGCAGATATGACGGAGGCTCGTATTGTAGAACTGAATGCTCGGGTGTCAATTCTAGATGATGCCTTGGGTCGAGTGGACCGCTTGACCTAGGGGATGCTTTCTCGGAGTTTTATGGATGATCTCAAGGAGGTCTAGTTGGAGACTGTGATGGCCTGGGAGAGGGACTATCGACCTATTTTACGTAGGGTGGCAGTCTCAGTTGTGACGGCAGTTCTAGTGGTGGTACCGGGAGCAGTTGTGGGTCCAAGTGCCCCTCTTGAGGGTGGACCACCCTAGATTTTACTTGTACACAGGGAAATCACCCATTATGAGGATGCTTCCCCTATTTTTTGATGACCTTTTTGTGTATCTTTGGGCTGGACGATGGGTCAGTGACACTATTTTTTGTACTCAAACACATACATCATGATATATCTATATATATATATATATATGAGAGATATTTTTTGCAACTCTACATGTTGTGTCACCTGTTTCGGTTTATGGATGATGTTATGCTGATGGATATCTATTATTTTGGTTTTTTATGTGTGATGGTTTATTTGAGATGCATTCGAGTTTAGGATATTGTTGGCTATGTGATCAGATGCTTGGTTTTGACTCCTTGGTACATGTGTGAATGTAATATAGTCAAATTATCTGCTTAATCTTTTTCCACGAAAATATTTTCTAAATATATGTGTATCTTTGGTCTCAAATGTTTGGTTTAACTACAACACTTCTAACTAGGAATCAAGGTAGACATGCATATGTCGTATGCCCTGATGGAGGGCGTCGCACATAAACCTGATAACAAGGTCATATTATGCCTGATTGTTTGTCACTAAACTTATGCACACACTGTTTGAGTAGAGTGGAGATCGGTCAGGGTGGTAGATGACCTAGGCAATTGTGGCTAAAATTTGAGACCATATTGATGCTCCATTAGAAAATCTGAAATATGGTTCAGGTTCATGATCCATGACGACACTTTGAGCGTATTTAATAAGTATTTTGGTCAAAAATTTTAATGGTCGGGTTTTTGTAGTTCACCCTAGGGAAGGGCCATCTTGACCCTTATGGGTAGAATTTATTGAGGTAAAGGCCGTTGACGGGGTTTTTGAGGCATGTATCATCTGATTCCGTGAAGATGTATGCCCCCTGTAGAAGGAAATGTTCGATGATGTAGGGTCCTTTCCACCAATTTTTGAACTTTCCTGGCCCTAGAGCTTCTTTCACGACATCATAGTGGAGGAATAGTTCTCCATCGGTGAATGAGTGAGGGTTGTTGTGGCGATAAAATTACTCTTTTACCCGTTTCTTGTGGGCCTTGTTGTGTTGCAGTGACTGTTGTCAGCTTTCGTCGATGAGATCTAGTTGTACTAGGTGCTATTCTAGAGGTTTTGTATCATTAAGGAGTTCGATAGTAGCGTGCAAATTTGAGATCTTGCGGAAATCAATGCAAAAGCACAAAGTACCTTGATCATTTGCGATGGGAATAAGGTGGAAATCCTGGGATGTGGGGGCGGTTGCAATCCTATTTCTGGTATGCGATGAAATGAATAAAATATGGTGAACCATGTTGTCAAGGTTTGGTGGGGGAAGAATCTCCGTGATGGGAGTTTGCTTAAATATAAGGTTGGGTTCCCCTTTAGGATGGTCAATTTCCTTTGGGTGGAAATTGTGCTTGCCGCAGAGGTGCCTAAATTTTTCCATTAGCGGGCATGCCTTTGGTGTGTGATTTTGGCCGATGCAGATAGTGCATGATATCACTATGCCAACGGATTAGATTGTATGGGAATCAACGCTACTTGACATCCCAGATGTGGGTGCTTGGAAGGGATATGTTATAGAAGAGGTGGTGTTCTTCTTCCACTTCCATGTTGTTGGCTTAGGTGTGTCTGACTCTTTGGGGGAGTGTAGACTCAATGTTTCTCTTCCCGCTCTTATCTTGGGGAGGTGCACACATTTAATTTTATGGTGAAAGTGTGAAAAATCCAGAAATATGTACACGTATTATTGTCTTGGTTAGAGAGAAGCTTTTGAGGGAGAGAAGAGACTATGCGAAAATTGTTTGCAAGGGGCTTCAGTTCTCTACACTGATTGACTCGGTGGTCATTCAGGTTGCATAGTCCGCATGTTATCCTAGGCTTGGCCTGGGTCATGCTGGGTTTGTGTGTTCTCCTAGTTCGCTCGTTATGCCCATGCAAGGGTGTGGTCATTGGCCCAGAGGTGGTGTACCTTTTATACCACTTACGAAGGTCTCCCTCTCTCTTCTCTATGGTATGGATCATATCTATGGTAGGACGAAGTTGCGAGGTGTAATTGCAGTGGTGCTCATAATGATTGCCTTGACATATTAGGCAGAATAGCCTAGATATGGGGGTCCCGTCGTGCTCATTTTGAGGCCTGGAAGGGAACCATCGTCATAATGCTACTAAATCGGGGCAAGTGGCTATCACATGATTATGCATCTTGCACAACGTTCATGTTGGTCATCTCTGTAGAGAACGGTTGGGGGTAACTTGGGGTTCTCTAATTGGTCACTTTTGAACTGACATGAACATGATGGATCTACTCATCACATCCTTTTGGGTTGTGGAGTTGTCCGTGGATTCTGTGTCCATGTCATCTTCTTGGGAGAGGCAGACTATGGCTGAGTGAAAACTAGCGAGGGCTAGCCGGAATCGAGGGATATAGTGACAATTCTCCAGAAGGTGATTGTCAGTGCATAACAGAAATGTGAATTGCGTTTCCTGCAATCCAACGTAGTAAACCCGGTCTATAGGATACCATCTATGGATGAGTTCCAGGGCTATGTATTCTTCGAGGAAGTGACCATGTTCATCACACAATGTGCAACATATAACAGGAGGGGGCATGACTAGGGGTATTTTTGGGGCCCTTCGTTCTTACTGTAGATACATGATGGTACGAAGTTCATTTCCTGATGCCTGGGTGGAGGGATCCTCTTGATAGGATTTCTCGATGGTGTGTAAGGTGTCCCTGTATTATAGGATCTCTAGGAAATGATGGGTATAGTGTCCATAGTTGCTGCAGAGAGCACATGCGTGATTGGTACGCAATGCTTTTCCTTTACCTTTGGTGGAAGGTTCCTTTTTATGGGAATGCGGCATTGCGATGTCTATCTCATAGAAAAGGAGTGGTTCTAATTTAACCAACTCTGGGTAGATATGGGTAGGGTGTCCTATTACGTCGCATATGGCGTAGACTGGTGATTCCCTTTGTATGGTTGGAGTCTCTAGTTTCTTTCCTCACTTCTCAGTTTTCTTAGCCGTGATCACTGGTTTTACAATGGAAATTTCATTTACAGGGATGGTTTCGATCGTTTTTTGGATGGGTGGGGCTTTCTTGAGACTAAGGGGCTTCAGCCCTATGGCAGTGATGCTGGTGGCTCCTATTCCTGTAGGGGGAATGACGTACCAAACTAGTATTTCCAATGATATGTTTGGTAACACTAGTGTTTCCAAAAATTGTTGGGAGATGAAACTAGCTGGGGGGTAGAGGAAAGTGGTTTGGGAAGCGGCGTAGGCTAGAGAGGTTATTGTGGCCGATGAATCAATGCCATTACTACTTGTGTCTGTGTCCTGAATAGCTTCGGTGCTTGATGTGGACATCATGCACACTAGAGCCCCTGTGACATCGGGTGATGACTCAGGGATAATGGGAGGATCTCCTAGGAATGACCCTAGAACGGACGATGGTTTGAACTGGCCAGGGCCATATTCTTGGTACTGTTTGAACTGGCCAGAGAAAGCACTTACATGCAATGGAGAAGGAAACTAAATAAATGTGATATGGTTCTAATTGGTCAAGATCAAAACAATCAATGGTATGTGGATAGTGGGTGCTCAAAACATATGACTGGAGACCGAAGAAAGTTTGTAACTTTTGATGAAAGGAAATATGGAAATGTAACATTCGATAATGATAAAGTAGGGAAAATCAAGGGAAAAGGTATAGTCAGCCTAAATAATGGAAGAGGAGAGGCTCAAAATGTACTGTTTATAGATAGTCTAAAAGCTAATTTGCTAAATATTAGTCAAATGTGTGATAAAGGCTATGAGGTCCTTTTCAGAGCCCAATATTGTGTAGTAAGGTCAATCACCATAGGAAAGAGCTTGGTCAAAGGTGTTAGAACAAAGAGTAATTTTTATATATTAGAAGAAAATAATGAAGCATGCCACATCAGCAAACTTGACGAATCTTGGCTATGGCATAGAATATTGGGACATCTAAATTTTGAACACATCATCAAACTGATAAAAAAGGAAGCTATCAGAGATTTTCCTACAATAAATAAGCCACCAAATACCATATGTAAGTCTTACCAACCGGGAAAACAAACTCGCACAATGTTCAAAGCTAAAGACGAACTATCTACAAGTAAACCCCTTTAGCTTGTACACATGGACCTATGTGGACCTTCAAGAACAAATGTAATATTCCCAATTAGCCTTGCTAATTGGAATATTGCATTTTTGCTTTATTTTGCCGCTTTAGATAGAAATAATAAATAAAGTAAGAAATAAGAGGGGTCACCTCACTTTAGTCACCTCACTTTATAATAAAGTGTTCTTTTTCCTAGTAGATTGACGTTGTAACTTAGAGAGGGGGCCTTGGGGGTCCACGCGAGTTCATTTCCAAGATAATGTGTATAGAACATGCCATGGTTTCCTTATCCCTGTCTTTCAAACCATTTTCAATCGCTTCCCTCCTAGATTCTCTGATAAAGCTAAAGCCGACTTATCCTCAATCGGAGATTGGTTTGGAGAGGAGAAATTTACATACATCAGGATTTTTGGGAGTATTGTGGAACCCCATGTTCTTCCTCTTATTTTTCCAGACAAACTTCTTGCCCAGGAAATTTCCTATCAATTAACAGTTGAAGGAATATCCAGAGCTTTAAACAACAGTAAGAAGAGAATGTGGCATCCATTCCCATTCAATTGTGGTCAGTTTACTTTAAATGACTTCAAACATGTAGAAAAGGAAGTCGCCAAAATAAAGGGTTGTAAATTTGCAACCATTGCAGGGAGATAGTATGATCCGCGACAGATAGCCTTTAATGTTACTGCTTCAGTTTCAATTGCTTGATTTGAGCATGAACCAGATGAGTTTGATGATTTGTTTGTTTCGTTGAATAATTTTCCTCAAATTTATGATTTAGCCAAGTCTAAATTCCAGAAGGAATAAATGAATAAATTTTTGTTATTCAGAAGTCAAATATTGTTGAGAGTTCCTCTAGACCAACTGAGAATTCCAATACAAGGGTCAGAGACAGAGGATACATCTGGAAAAATGCCAGGAGAAACATCTGCCGGTAAAATCATTACACAATCGGCTATTAACCAGCCAACTGTACATACTGAAAAGGTGAGCACTGATGGCAAACTTGATGCTCAGAAAGGGAATACTGATGGTAAATCTGATCAAAATACTGATCAGCAGTCCACTGCTCAAACAATAGAAAAATGCACAAGTACTGATACTAATGTGCATAATAAAAAAGGAGGATCGGATAGCAAAACCATTGAGCAGGGAGCAAATACAGAGAAAGCAGACACGCAATGGGGAGGAAAAGAAACTACTGAGAAAATTATAGACTCTGCTGATATTAATGTTTCCTCTCAATTATTGAAACAATATGATCAATTCGCTCAGCAATTGGGACTGCAAGATAAAGATAAAGAGCAAGTAGAGCAGGATGTCGAAATCATTCCTGAACATCCTACAGGGAAGATTGTATTGAAGATTGAGGAGACCCCTCCTTTAGATGTATTTTACAGCCCTAAGCATAAGGCTGTTGTCAGAAGACATAGAAAAATAAGGAAGATGGATCAGGACATGTTTTCTACTCCACAGGAAGAATTTATGAATATTGTTTACAAGAATACTGAAGTGAATCCATCTGAGGATCTCACTAAATTGTCCCAATATGCAGGAGCATATAGTGTTGCAACAGTAGATAAAGCTGTAGAAGTTTCTCAGATGATGACTCAAAAAGATCTCCATATAGCTTCACTTGAAGAGCAAACTAAGGAAAGTCAGCAAAAGATTACTCAATTGCAACAACAACTACAAGATCAAGAACTCAGGTCCAAAGAGTTAGAAGAACAGCTTGCCAAAGAAAAGAAGAAGTTTGATGAGTAGGTCTTAGGAAAACAACAACAATTGAATGAAGAAATTTCCAAGTTACAAGGTTTGTTACAAAATGAGAAGAATGCAAAGATTGTACAAGAAAAGTAATTTCAAACAGATTTAGATAGGTTCAAAGATTTCCCTAAATTAAGTGAATTCAAATCGGAAGCTCTTGAAGCCAATAAACTCCTGTCTCAACAATTGAATGAATTTTGTGCAAAACTATCACAGGAAGAACCATTTTGTGATATTACCTCATCCTTGATCCAGAACATTATTACTCTTAGACAAGAAATTGATGATGCTGATGAAAAGATTTATGAATTTCTTACTTGGCAAGATACAGAAAAAGGAAGAGAAGCTAATCTTCCTAGGTTAGAAGAAAGACATAAAGAAATCTTTTTTACAGAATGGGAACATCAGATAATGAAAGCTGAGAGAGAAATATCAAGATCTAGGAGCATGATGAGTAATATCACGCAATTTATCAGTGACAGCTTGTATTCAATCAATCTCATTTCAGACTGTGTTCCTGGCAGTTTTCCTAAAGTGAAAGAAACTGAAAACAGATGGAAAGAAGAAATGATGAATAAAAGTCAACAAATTGACAAACTTCAAGCAATATCTTGGGAAAATATGTGGACTTATTTAATTAAGCAAGGCAATCAACAAATGGCTATTAAATTCCTTTCAAATGCTGTCGACTGTTTAATTCCAGAATTTTCCGATGCCACCTATGTTGGAAAGCTGCATTCTGAGATGAGTCATCCGCCAAGGCTCCAAGATATGCTGAAAATTTGCAACTTGGCTACATCAAGCGAGAAAGAAAAGAAATGAATCTGTTTCATTTAAGATAGCATTTATGTTTTTAATTTGATAGATTGTAGCAGTAGTAATAGGATTCTGTTTATGTAATTTCTTATTTAAATCCCTCTCATGCATTTAGAGAGGGATCCGGAGTTGTAATATTTTTTGGACTTGGAGCTTACATTTTTGTACTCCATTCCCTCTTATATTTTATAAAGGATCACATCTGGTGATTTTGTGTTGAAATTATCTTCGAAGTGTTGCATTTCTGTACCTTTGGATTTGATTTTACATCGGAGTTACTAGATTATAATATCAGATTTCATTTGACAGTCTTTAAGATGAATGAGGTATTTCTATCTATTCACTGTTGATTTCCTTTTTTATATGATATTCGCTTGAAAATTTGCTATCATTTATATATATTTGGTTTTCATAATGTTTCCTTTTATATATCATTTCTGAGTATAATTGAAATTTTATCCTTCTGTTAGGTCTCTGTAATTTATTAGCAAGATTGGGAGAGTCCAATCACAGAGTTAACATCATTTCAACCAACTTTGGGATTCTAGGATCTAGCCCTCCTGAATCGGGAGAGGGATCTCTCCAATATGTACAAAGATGGATATTGTCTTTGAAAAGCTTAAGGTAATGATATTAGGCTAGTTATGAAGGCCAAGGGTTTTGTTTTGTTTTGTTTTGGATGGTTGAGCATGAAATGTTACTTGAGGGGAAAGTCCTAAGTGCAAAAAGTTTCAAAAGTGAGAAGTTGCAAGCAAGTAGAACAGTTTTGGCAGATAGATAGATATAACGCTGGATTTTAGTCCATTGGGCTATGGAGTCATATCTGGGCTTTAATTGAACAACAACATCAAGTGTGATCCAAGGGGCAAGTCATCTATACCACAAGATTATTGAGATTAAAATGATGAAATGGAAACATTAAAATGTTGGAGGGTTGGAAACTGATAATAATTTCTCAGAGGATTTATAGTCAGTCCAAACAAGAAAATCCTCTTAAGTAACTGTTTTAAAACCAACCAAGGACAGGGCTAACCATAGACTTCTTGGGCAAGTTCTTATTAAAGCAGCTTAATTGAAAAACAATCCATTAATCCACATAATTACCTTCAGAAAGTATGAAAACACATAAGAAAAACAGAGTGTAACTTAAGATCAGATAAAGTACTTTTAAACCTAGTCTGCTTTCAGTCAACACCAAGGGAAACTTTCAGAATCTGCCTTTGGAGAAAGGAATCTAGGAATCAGAGCAAACCCTATCTTCTCTAGTCTAACTTTAATAGCAAATAATGGAAATAACATTCGAGAACAATGTTTAAGCAAACAGAAGGACGAGGGAACGCCAACATTCCTAACTGTTTAAACTGTATTAAATTTTTCTTAAATAAACAAATCTGAAGAAAACATTAAGATAAAGATTTCTCAGCCAGAGAAGGTTACTTCTATACAGAAAATCCTAACCCTGTTTAAACTGTTCTTTACAGAGGGAAAATGAACAATATGGCATACATAGAAGGAAAACGATTAACAAAGAAAGAAGCACTTCACCAGTGATAAAGACCAGGATCCCAAGAAACAGCTTTTATATTGATGTCAAACCAGTTATAATCTTCAAGTCCAATGTTTCAGTTCAGCAATCATCTTCACTATTCAACCTAACTACTCTAGCACAAACAGAGCTTCAAGGGCCAGTGAACACTATGTACAAATAGAAGTCTCGAGCTCAAGTGTATTTCAAAGTTCTGAAACCAACAATTTCTCATCTTCTACAGCAGTATTTATAGAAGGATGAGGAGGTGAGAACTAAAAAAAGATCTCAAGGGTCATTAATACAGATTAAATGACTTCTCGGCCTTTTGAGGGGCTCGATGGAGAAGTGAACAGGTGGACTACTGTATTAATGTTTACAATTATGAATTTAAAACTCGATGGGAGTCTTATTTGACTTTGAGGCTCTGTGTGCTATGTGGAGTAACTCTGTAGATATTTTATACATTGATTTCTTTGCAGAAGTAACTCCCTAGCTGTGCTGGAGGCGGATATCTAATTTTCTTCAATAACTCAGCCTTTGGTTTGAATGGTTTGAGGTAACAGGTGGCCTTTACGGTAGCTGAGGAATTAATTCGCCTTAGTTGAAACGGTGGAAGCCTTTCTGTCTGTTTAAACGCTTATGATTTTTCTTTAACTGTGTTTAATTTGGGGATTAGGCTTTTGATAGTCAATATTAGCCGTAATCCCTAAATTTTTCTTCAATCTTCTGCTCTGCTGCGCTCTGTTCTTCAACATTGATACTCTTTCAACTGTGTTTTTAATAAAACAGTGTCTTGTCGATGTGCAGGGCCGCGCTGGGCTCATATGGAATCAACGCCTATGAAGCGTTGATGAAACGTGTCTTCAAACCCTCTATATCTCTTTCCCTTTGATAAACGAAAGACCAGAGGATCGTCACCCTCAGCCTTTATTTTCCTTTGTTATAATGGAAAAAGCATTGGGACCTGCAAAACACAGACAATTTTTTTTAAGAAATCTTGCATTTTGGGGAAAAACTACTTCAGAAGGCGGGGGAGGAGCGTATCCATCAGATGAAAACATCCAACGGTGGAGATTTGCGTAGAAGAGACGAAAAGGAGAGCGGGGAGATGAAGAAGCCGGAGTGATTTTGGATCGTCCGATCTGGACACGTGGACAGTCCAGATTCAATCAGAGGATCGCAATCGGGGGTAGCGAGCAAATGCACCGATTTGAAACATGCGATGCGATTTAGCACAGACCGTCGATCTAAGATTCAGATCAACGGTGGGAAATGAATCGGGGTAGTCGCAATCAGAGGTATGAGGAAAAGAGTGCGATTTAAACAAAAAACTCCAATGCGATTGCGCAATCGGGAGGGGAGAGGCGATTAAGCGATAGCCGTTGGATCCGAGGATTAGATCAACGGCAGGGAGAAAATCGGAGGAACAGCAATTGGGGGAAAAAATAAATGCATGCGATGGAAAACCCCGATGCGATTAAGTGTTGTCCGTCGATCTGCAGATCAGATCGACGGCGGAGAGTGAATCGGGGGATGGCCGATCGGCGGGAGCAAACAAGTGTATGCGATGGAAAACCCCGATGCGATTGGGCACTGGCCGTTTGATCGGCTTACGATCAACGGTGGAGATTAGTTTTTAGAACGAACCGACAGAAATCCTTATAATATATCAAAACCCCAAGTTTTTAATATAAACGAAGGTTTAATGGATCAGGGCGGAAAAACATATATATAAAGCGGATAGGCGCCAGACTGCAGGGCCTTTAGATGTATGAAAATTGATAGGCTCGGGGCTTTATATATAATAAGGGCCTAATCGCAATCGGAACTGCGGGCTTGGTCTTTCCGATAAACCCATTGAAATTTCCCCGATTGCGACTGCGCGATCGGTCTTTTTGATCTAATCATTTTATTTTTAACGTGTGACTTTGGCTCATTAAATCAAAACTTTGGAAAAGAGGGTTTTTGTAATTTACAAAGGAAAAATGGGCCGGAAATGAAATATTCACAAGGTTTAAGCGCCGAGGGCGGGCTCAGGGTTATATGAAAATAATATGATCGGGGGTCTTAAGCAGCAAGGCTAATCGCAATCGGAACTTTTGGAGTATGGCAAAGACTTGCGTCTTTGATTCTTTCCGATGCGATTAGCACTTTATCGTATTAGCAAGTGGTTCCAGACCCAAAGCGTATGGTGGGGAAGTGGTTTAGGGCTTAGCTCAAGGGGCTGAGGTCTATAGCAATGAAACTTTGATTTTTTATGAGAATTTTCAAGGATTTTAATGGATTTGGGGGTTCCGAAATAGTTAAAAAGTGAGTTTTTAACTATGAAAGGGGAAATTTTCATAAATGGAAATAAGAGGACTTATGAAAACAAGGTAGTTTTGATGGAGAAAAAGGGGAGCAGATGAAAGGTTTTGAGAAGAGGAGAAATGATGATCTTTCAGCAGTCTTTCAGTTGGAATCAGCAGAAATTCCTGAGTATAAAAATGGGACAGCAAATGAGGATTTTGGACAAAGGCACAAGGCCTACAAGGAGTCTTCAAGAGCCAACAATTTTTAGTGATAAAATTTGTTCCTTGGAGGCTCAAAAAGATCTTAGCCACCTTTTGGTATAACAAAATATTATAGGTGGCTAACATTGGCTCCACTTGGGGATGGTGCCTTCTTGAAGGCATTAAGAATTCAGACTTGATTTCTGGGAGGTTGATTAGTTGCCTCAGCCATGAAAACCATGGACCTTTATCAACAAGCTTGCTACCTACCCAATCCTACAGATCTAGCATTTTTTCTTCATCAGAGTGCACTTGGATTGGCAAACTCTACTCACAACATTTTATTCTTTTGAAAGCAGGAAATCTGATCTACTTCTAATCCTTATTTCTCCCTGAACTCAGATTAAACAGTTGAGCTTAGATATTTCTCTACCTAGTCTACTGTCTGTTGGGATTAAACAGTCCAACAAACTTTCATTCTCTAAATTCTACAACAGAAATTTAAAAATAGTCAAGTCAAGATTGAGCTGTTTGACTTGCTATGATCTATGGCATAAGAACAAGCTGCACATAGATTATTATTTGCAGAAAATTAAATCAAAATGGAAGGCTTAAGATCTGAAAGTTTCTCATTATGGCCTTCTTTTTCTTTACAGCTTTGTTTTTTAATTTTGTTTTGAGTTGTCTCTTTCTTGATATCTAATTCAGATTTTGGGCAAATTAGAACCAGTTTTTCTCTTTTATGACTCAGAAAAATAAAACAGTTTTGAGTCATCTCTCTTTGGAAACTTTGGTTCAGATTTTGAGTTTGTTTGAACCTTAATTTCTATCCTAATCTATCTACTGATAAGCCAAGATTAAACGGTTTGGAAAATCATATTCACTACCCTATCAACAGAAAATTGAAAGCTATTTAGCCAAGATTAAACAGTTTGACTAACTAGAAGTGTGTTTTGCAGGAGTGGCATTTAAGCTTGCACACTTTCAGATTTATTTCTCTTTTTTGTCATGGGGCTGTGCCTTTCTTGTTTTTCATTTCTGCCCTCTTTTCTTTCTTTCTTTGTTTTTGTATTTTTTGATTTTTCATAACTTTGAATGCAATGGTGGATGAAATATTTATAATGAAAAAAGAAAAAAGAAGGCTTAAAAAATATATCATGAATCAAGAGAAGTAATTCTTGAGCATCCTGCCATTGACAGGACCCCCAAACAAATCTGTTCCATCCAGCTCTTGTAAGAAGAATGCATTGTTTCCAGCAACTGAATGAATAGAGTAAGGGCCAAGCCACAGATTGTAAAATTTACCATGCTTTCCCTTGTCTTCCCTCTTTGAGTCCCACTTTAAAACTTTGTCCCCAATCTTGAAATTGCTGGCCTTTGTTCTTCTGTCAAAAATCTTTTCAATGATGTCCTGTTTCTGCAATGTTTTGTTGTACACTTCCTCTCTGATTTGCTGAAGATGAATGGTCTGATTTATTCTTCTGATCATGTCATTATCTTCAGTCTGCAATTCTTGGATAAAATTCATAACTGGTACACCAAGGCTATTAGGAAAGATTGCATCTGTACCATACACAAGCTAAAAAGGTGACATACCAATAGATTTCTTCAAAGTTAATCTGTCAGCCCAAAGTGCATGGATCAGCTTTGTGTGCCAAGACTTTTTATTGTCCTCCAACAGTTTCTTGATTATGTTCACTAAGCTTTTATTGGAAGATTATGCAAGTCCATTACCTTGAGGGTAATAGGCTGTGGAATGCCCTAGTGTTATCTGGTATTTATGACAGAAGTCAACCATTTTCTTTGATCCAAACGCTGCTGCATTATCTGTGATGATCTTGGTAGGACAGCCAAATCTGGAGAGGATATTGGTTTCTATGAACTTTATAATAACCGAATCATTGGCTTGCCTACAAGGAATGGCTTCTATCCACTTAGTGAAATAGTCTGTGGCAGTAAGGATCCATCTATGCTGGGCAGAAGATGAGGGATGGATTTCACCTATGAAGTCAAGTCCCCACTATTGAAAAGGAGCTTCAACAGTGATTGGATGCAGAGGAAGGGGTAATAATTTTCTCTTGCCCTCAAACAATTGGCATTTATGGCAAGTAGTTGTCATTTTGTGAACATCAGAAAAAAGGGTGGGCCAATAGAAACCAGCCCTCAAAATTTTGTTGGCTGTTGACTTCCAGTACAAATGGCCTCCACACTCTCCTTCATGAAATTCCTGCTTAACCTTCTCTGCATCAAACTCAGGCAAACATTTAAGCAATATACCACTAGCATTTTTCCAATAAAGACACCTATCTACAATACAATAGTTTATTGCTTTCAGTTTTAAGAACCTTGCCTTTGTTTTTGACAAACCAGGAGGTGTATTTAAATTAAGCAAAACATAAACGATATCAGCATACCAAGGAGAATTCATAAAATGGTTTTCAATAATGGGAGTTCAGAATTCTTCTTGGCTGTCCAAAGCATTAATCATATTAATATCAAGAACTTCAAAATTGGATTCAACCATTAATCTAGCTAGACCTTGGCCTTTGATGAGTTTAGTGGGTTTTATCTCTAAATCATATTCGAGAATAACATAAATCCACTTACCTCTCTTACCATCTGGGTCCTGTGTTAGAATGTCTTTAACAACCGAATTAGGGACAAAGGCAATGATGTGTGAGTGAAGGATGTATACTCTGAAGTCTTTCAATGCTTTAACCAAAGCAAAAGCTTGCTTTTCCATAATATTATACTTCAAAGGAGCATCCCTCAATGCCTTGCTAAAGAATGCAATAGGCTGCTCTTGTCATTGTGGATTTTTCTGTAAAAGGACAACAACAATGGTATGTTCTGATGCAAACGAGAAGATATAAAAATCTTTTGAAAAATCAGGGCTTATGAGAACCGGTGTTTTGGTTAATGCTTGTTTCACCAGCTCAAAGGATGTCTTTTCTTCTAAGGTCCATTTTATCCCTTGCTCCTTCTTCAACATGTTTGTGATATTTCTAAGGAGCTCTACCAAGTTAGGGATGAACCTTCTCAAAAAGTTAATCTTTCCAATGAAAGACTGCAACTCTTTGATATTTCGAGGATGAGAGATTTGCAATATAGCCTCAATCCTCCTTGGATCTATCTTTATAGCCTCCTCTGAAATAATGTGTCCAAGAAGCTTACATTCTTGGAGACCAAATAGTGTCTTCTTAGGGTTCAAAGATATTCCAAACCTTCTGCACTTCTCAAAAACTTTTCTCAAATGTTCTAAATGTTCTTCATCTGTTTTTTAAAACACAGTGACATCATCTAGATAGATAATGATGAAGAAGCCCAATTCTTCTAAGAATGCTATGTCCATGGCTCTCTGAAAGGTTGCTCCAGCGTTCATTAGACCAAAAGGCATATTCACATACATGAAAGTGCCCCATGGAGTAGTGAAAGTTGTCTTTAATTGATCAGCAGGGTGAACTAAAATCTGATTATACCCTGAATAGCCATCAAGCAACGAAATCCTTTTAGACCCCACCACCCTTTGTAAAATGTGATCCATTTTTGGTAAAGGGTAGTTGTCTTTTAACGAAGCTTTGTTTAACTCTCTAAAGTCTATACAAAGACTGATTTCTCCAGTCTTCTTCCTAACGGACACCAGATTAGATACCCACTCGGAATATCTAATAGGGACAATAATGCCAGCATCGTGCATCTTCATGATTTCCTTCTTAACCAATGGCAACTGGACAGGGTTTATTCTGCGCAGTTTTTGTTTGAATGGTTTTTGGTTTTCTTTAAGAGGGATTTTGTGCTGTATTATTTCAGTGTCATAGGATTTAAGATCTTTGTAACTCCATGCAAAAAAATCAGAAAATTCTTTGAAAAACTCTATGTATTTGAGTTTAATGTGAGCTGGCAAAGTTTTGGACAGTTTGATCATTTTCGGTTTTTCCTCACTGCCTATATTGCACTCCTCTACTTCAGTCTCTACAGGTTCCAGTTTTGGTTTATTGGCTACATCGTTAAAATCGAACAACTCCTCTAAAGGCGTTAGACCACTCGACAAATTTTCATCTTTAGAATGCAGAGTTTGTAATTCTTCCATTTCTAACTTTGCACTTAATTCTGTTTTGCTCCTAAGTTTGCTAGACAATAGGTTAATATTGGCAGGTTGAGGAGACGATTCTTCTTCACCAAGAAAGTTTTCTTCACTGCGGTCTGTATCATAATCTGAATCTGAACTGTGCAATTCGAACTCATTTCTGAATTGCATGAAGTCTTCTATTTGTTTGTCATTGTCAAACACTTGCCAATATTTTTCGTTATCAGGCACTGCCGGTCTAAATTTTATCGGAGTTGTGTTGT
Source organism: Pinus albicaulis (assembly GCA_034641835.2). Lineage (NCBI taxonomy): Eukaryota > Viridiplantae > Streptophyta > Pinopsida > Pinales > Pinaceae > Pinus > Pinus albicaulis. The sequence continues at coordinate 1,745,898,246 of CM076578.1, read as the reverse complement.
CTCCAGTCTCATATGGCGTTAGACATGTCCTGGCCGCAAAAGCGAAATTGTGGGCCATAGTGTTCTTTTTCCTTGGGATGAAACTCAGGTTTGACTCCTGAAATGTTGTCAACAGATCCATGACATCATTCCGATAGGCTCTAAGTCTGGGATGATTCGCATTATACTCCCCATTGACTTGCCTAATGATTAACTCAGAATCCCTGTACACATTAATTCTTCTGGATCCTAATTTCTTCAAGAGATGCAAGCCTAAGAGAAGGGATTCATATTCTGCTATGTTGTTGGAACACTGAAAGTTTAATTTGCATGAGATGCATTCTGTGTGGTTGTTTTCAGTGTTAATGATCGAAACCCCTACACCAACATTATTTCTAGTGCATGACCCATCAAAATACATACTGCATAAAGGACTGTCTTCGGTTTCGTCTGTTTGGCGATTGTCCTTTTTAACTATGGTGCATTCTGACTGTTCATGATTATCAGCACCGAATTGAATTTGTTTTGACTCCTCAAATTCTTCAATAGATTGAGGGATGATGTCAGAAATGTTAGGGGTATTTTCTGGGTTGTTAAGTCCTAAAAACAATGGACTCATAACCGGTAAATCAAGACCTATGCTTTGTTTACTAATGTTTTCACATGTGGCAAACTGTTTGGAGACTTCTGCGTTATTATACTCTTCTTCCCTGTCGGCCTTTAATTCTGTTAAAGTGACTTGCTCACTAGGAGTTTCATTGTTGAACATGATAAAAGAATCAAGGCCTGTATTGACAGAATATATAGGAGAGTTTCGTGGTCTGTCTTGACTTGTAACCGTGTATTGCATATGAGACTCCCTGTAAAGTCTTCTGGTCTGATTGAAAACCGGGATGGTCGCATAAGTCATGTCCATCTGCATAGTCCCCTGTAACTTAGCTCCCCAGAATCTTGATAATAGCATTCCATACTTTGGGGGGACATCAGCCACAACAATGTCCATGAGTAAACATTTGGCTGGAATCTGGGCTAGGTTAACACAGAGGTCTTTGATAAATCCTAGACATTTTACTCTATTTGAGTCAAAGGAGTATAGGTCTTTGTAGGGTCTGGTAATTTCTAAACCAAGGCTCTCCATCACAGCTTTAGGCATTAAATTATGAGAAGCCCCGGAATCATGCATAGCGTTGTGTGGAATTTTGTCATGAATGTTCAAACTCACATAAAAGGGAGGAACTGGTCCTTCTTGAAACTTCCCTTCAATCTTAGGGCCAAAAATCAACTCTGGTAGGTCGTCACTAAGATTAACTGTATCCCCATTTTCCTCTATATTTAAAGCCTTCAAAATTTGGTTCCTATATACATGTTGGGCAGCTAACTCAGTTAATGGAACAAAGATTTTGATCTTTAAGATTTCCTGTTCAAGGCTGAAAGGGGTTTGATTCTTTGAAGCACTTGTTTCAACCTTATTAGCTGCCACTCTATCAACAATTACAGCTTGCTGATTTGTTTTACTTGACACAACTGTTGTAGAAGGAGTACTAGCTGAAGTGTTAGTACTGCTGATGTCTTCACTCTGTTTTTCAGAATTTTGAGTGTTTTTCTCCTTATCCTTATCAGAATTAACAGCCACTGTTTTGTCTTTTTGTTTGGATGTTTTGGGTTTAGCTGCGGTGCTTCTTTGAGAGGATTTGTCAGAGGTTTTGGTGTTTGGGGCTTGTTGACTGGTCTTGTTTCTAAGGTCATATTCTCTTTGAGGTTCTATGGCGACATTTTCCATGTCCTGATAATAATTTTCATTATCATCTCTTTTGCCGTCGTAAGGTGTGTAAAGACCTTGTTTATTATCATAATGAACCTCAAAGTCATCATCCTCTTCCCCAAACATGTTGATATCCTCTGGCTCTGTTATGTCTTTTGTTTCTTCAACCTCACTTACATAGTTTTGATGAAAGGGAGGGGTGATCTGTTGATCATCTTCCCTGGGTCTGTTTGGAGGTTGGTTCCTTCTAACATTCTGATTCTGGTTCCTATTTTGAGGAGCAGTTTGATTTTGATTTGCTTGTGCTCTCTTAATTATGCTCATCTCTTTCATCATTTCTTCCATCATTCTTTCCATTTTTGAGTTGGAAGTAGAAGGTGCGGATTCCTCTCTAAAAGATACTCTCTTCTCTGCTTTCATCCTCGCTCTCTTCTCCATAAGGTTAACTTCCACAGAAAGAGCACCTCTTTGCATATCTTCAAGGGTTGCAAAAACTCTTTCTCTGAGTGAATAGGTCATGTCTGGATCAAACCCTTCAGGAAATTTGTTTAAAGCTAAGCCCTGAGGAGGTTTTAGATCAGGGGAAAGTGCATTATAGACGCTGTTAAATCTGGTATAATAAGATTGTACACTTTCCCAGGGTTCCTATGGAGATTGTTATAGTCAGCAAGGACTTGGAGAGGATTCTTTCTCACTTCCCATTTGTTTAAGAGTGTTTGATGGAAGGCTTGGAGATCGTTAATACTATGGGGGGTTAAACCTTTAAACCATTTTCTTGCTTCTCCCCCCAAACTTTGAGCAAATAGTCTCAACTTGACAGAATCATCATCAATTTCGTTTCTGTCAAAGTAGTCATTCATCTTGTCCACATGTTGAGATGCTGTTATAATATTACTAGCATCATATAATGGAATTTTGGACTGATAGTCCTGTGGAAGATTGCCTAATGGTACAGGAAGGACTAAGGGAGCATACCATGTTTCCATGGCAGGAGGTGGAGGTGGATTAACAGAAGGGAAAGTGGGCTGAGGTGAATTGGTTTGAACAATGGATGTAGGGTGAGTAGAAGTGGATGGACCAGGAGTAGACTTTTGAGATGATCTTGGATGAGAGACACCTAAATTGTGAAGGAAATGTAAATCAGGAGGTGTTGTTTCCCTGCTACCAGGATGTTCACTTGTTTCAGGAGATGAAAGTGAAGATTCAGAGTCTAACTGGATTATATCATCAAATTACCTAGTCCTAAATGGGTTCACTAAGTCAGTTTGTGATTGTTGCAGAGCTGAAAGATTTTCAGGGACTGAATTAGCTCTCAAGGGTGATCTGAAAATAGTTAATAATTTAACCTTAGGAGACTTCCAAAGGATACTTTCTGGATTATCAACTATCTCAGGTGGGTTAGGGTCTGGGTGGGCTCTAGTGTGAATCTTTTTAGAAGCCACTATGCTATGTTGTTTAGACCTAAAACAAGAAAAGTTCAACTAGATATGACAATCTTGGAGAGGTTAACCAATTTGTTTTTACAATTTTAAATCCCACAGTCCTCTAACTGAGTTTGAATGATTTTATAATGATAAGGGTTCTTCCCAGTGGAGTCTTAAGGTCTACTAGGATTGTGGAGTCGCCAAGTGGAAATTTTTAGCTCCTTTCAGAGGTTAAAGGTCTTATGGTCCACCACCATGTTTATTTAATTCCAATCTAAAATATTTTTAGGTTTTTCTAAATCATTTTTCAGTTTTGTGGTTGTTAAGAATATCCTAACTTTGTTTCAAAACTTAGCTAAGGTTGCGAGACAAAGGAAGTCTACTCTTATGGCTAAGCCAGCTGATTTTTCAAGGTTAGATGAAGTCTTAAGAGAAACCTAGGGTTTGCCCAGTTTTTCACTGATTCAAACAAGTCTCATCATAATTACCTATATTAGGCAGTGCTTGAAAATGTTGATTTTTACTCTGGTTAATAAATAAAATGCTCTATGGACCAAATCTCTGACGTCGTATGATTATCTTTAAATGAAAATGATTCTAGGTTTGATGTTCCCCAGCAGAGTCGCCAGAAATGTTAGGTCTCTGTAATTTATTAGCAAGATTGGGAGAGTCCAATCACAGAGTTAACATCATTTCAACCAACTTTGGGATTCTAGGATCTAGCCCTCCTGAATCCGGAGAGGGATCTCTCCAATATGCACAAAGATGGATATTGTCTTTGAAAATCTTAAGGTAATGATATTAGGCTAGTTATGAAGGCCAAGGGTTTTGTTTTGTTTTGGATGGTTGAGCATGAAATGTTACTTGAGGGGAAAGTCCTAAGTGCAAAAAGTTTCAAAAGTGAGAAGTTGCAAGCAAGTAGAACAGTTTTGGCAGATAGATAGATATAACGCTGGTTTTTAATCCATTGGGCTATGGAGTCATATCTAGGCTTTAATTGAACAACAACATCAAGTGTGATCCAAGGGGCAAGTCATCTATACCACAAGATTATTGAGATTAAAATGATGAAATGGAAACATTAAAATGTTGGAGGGGTGGAAACTGATAATAATTTCTCAGAGGATTTATAGTCAGTCCAAACAAGAAAAGCCTCTTAAGTAACTGTTTTAAAACCAACCAAGGACAGGGATAACCATAGACTTCTTGGGCAAGTTCTTATTAAAGCAGCTTAATTGACAAACAATCCAGTAATCCACATAATTACCTTCAGGAAGTATGAAAACACATAAGAAAAACAGAGTGTAACTTAAGATCAGATAAAGTACTTTTAAACCTAGTCTGCTTTCAGTCAACACCAAGGGAAACTTTCAGAATCTGCCTTTGGAGAAAGGAATCTAGGAATCAGGGCAAACCATATCTTCTCTAGTCTAACTTTAATAGCAAATAATGGAAATAACATTCGAGAACAATGTTTGAGCAAACCGAAGGACGAGGGAACGAACATTCCTAACTGTTTAAACTGTATTGAATCATTCTTAAATAAACAAATCTGAAGAAAACATTAAGATAAAGATTTCTCAGCCAGAGAAGGTTAATGCTATACAGAAAATCCTAACCCTGTTTAAACTGTTCTTTACAGAGGGAAAATGAACAATATGGCATACATAGAAGGAAAACGATTAACAAAGAAAGAAGCACTTCACCAGTGATAAAGACCAGGATCCCAAGAAACAAATTTTATATTGATGTCAAACCAGTTACAATCTTCAAGTCCAATGTTTCAGTTCAGCAATCATCTTCACTATTCAACCTAACTACTCTAGCGCAAACAAAGCTTCAAGGGCCAGTGAACACTATGTACAAATAGAAGTTTCGAGCTCACGTGTATTTCAAAGTTCTGCAACCAACCATTTCTCATCTTCTACAACAATATTTATAGAAGGATGAGGAGGTGAGAACTAAAAAAAGATCTCAAGGGTCATTAATACAGATTAAATGACTTCTCGGCCTTTTGAGGGGCTCGATGGAGAAGTGAACAGGTGGACTACTGTATTAATGTTTACAATTATGAATTTAAAACTCGATGGGAGTCTTATTTGACTTTGAGGCTCTGTGTGCTGTGTGGAGTAACTCTGTAGATATTTTCTGCATTGATTTCTTTGCAGAAGTAACTCCCTGGCTGTGCTGGAGGTGGATATCTGATTTTCTTCAATAACTCAGCCTTTGGTTTGAATGGTTTGAGGCAACAGGTGGCCTTTACGGTAGCTGAGGAATTAATTCGCCTTTAGTTGAAATGGTGGAAGCCTTTCTGTCTGTTTAAACGCTTATGATTTTTATTTAACTATGTTTAATTTGGGGATTAGGCTTTTGATAGTCAATCTTAGCCGTAATCCCTAAATTTGTCTTCAATCTTCTGCTCTGCTGCGCTCTGTTCTTCAACACTGATACTCTTTCAACTGTGTTTTTAATAAAACAGTGTCTTGTCGATGTGCAGGGCCGCGCTGGGCTCGTATGGCATCAACGCCTATGAAGCGTTAATGAAACGTGTCTTCAAACCCTCTATATCTCTTTCCCTTTGATAAACGAAATACCAGAGGATCGTCACCCTCGGCCTTTATTTTCCTTTGTTATAATGGAAAAAGCATTGGGACCTGTAAAACACAAACAATTTTTTTAAGAAATCCTGCATTTTGAGGAAAAACTGCTTCAGAAGGTGGGGGAGGAGCGTATCCATCAGATGAAAATGTCCAATGGTGGAGATTTGCGTAGAAGAGGCGAAAAGGAGAGCGGGGAGATGAACAAGTCGGAGTGATTTTGGACCGTCCGATCTGGACACGTGGACGGTCCAGATTCAATCGGAGGATCGCAATCGGGGGTAGCGAGCAAATGCACCGATTTGAAACATGCGATGCGATTTAGCGCAGACCGTCGATCTAAGATTCGGATCAACGGTGGGAAATGAATCGGGGTAGTCTCAATCGGAGGGATGAGGAAAAGAGTGTGATTTAAACAAAAAACTCCAATGCGATTGCGCAATCAGGAGGGGAGAGGCGATTAAGTGATAGCCGTTGGATCCGAGGATTAGATCAACGGCGGGGAGCGAATCGGAGGAACAGGAATCAGGGGAAAAAATAAATGCATGCGATGGAAAACCCTGATGCGATTAAGCACTGTCCGTCGATCTGCAAATCAGATCGACGGCGGAGAGTGAATCGGGGGATGGCCGATCGGCGGGAGAAAACAAGTGTATGCGATGGAAAACCCCGATGCGATTGGGCGCTGGCCGTTTTATCGGCTTACGATAAACGATGGAGATTAGTTTTTAGAACGAACCGACAGAAACCCTTATAATATATCAAAACCCCAAGTTTTTAATATAAACGAAGGTTTAATGGATCAAGGCGGAAAAAAAAATATATAAAGCGGATAGGCGCCCGACTGTGGGGCCTTTAGATGTATGAAAATTGATAGGCTCGGGGCTTTATATATAATAAGGGCCTAATCGCAATCGGAACTGCGGGCCTGGTCTTTCCGATCAACCCATTGAAATTTCCCCGATTGCGATTGCGCGATCGGTCTTTTTGATCTAACCATTTTATTTTTAACATGTGACTTTGGCTCATTACATCAAAACTTTGGAAAAGAGGGTTTTTGTAATTTACAAAGGAAAAAGGGTCGGAAATAAAATATTCACAAGGTTTAAGCGCTGGGGGCGGGCTCAGGGTTATATGAAAATAATATGATCGGGGGTCTTAAGCAGCAAGGCTAATCGCAATCGAAACTTTTGGAGTAATGGCAAAGACTTGCGTCTTTGATTCTTTCCGATGCGATTAGCACTTTATCGTATTAGCAAGTGGTTCCAGACCCAAAGCGTATGGTGGGGAAGTGGTTTAGGGCTTAGCTCCAGGGGCTTAGGTCTATAGCAATGAAACTTTGATTTTTTATGAGAATTTTCAAGGATTTTAATGGATTTGGGGGTTCTGAAATAGTTAAAAAGTGAGTTTCTAACTATGAAAGGGGAAATTTTCATAAATGGAAAGAAGAGGACTTATGAAAACAAGGTAGTTTTGATGGAGAAAAAGGGGAGCAGATGAAAGGTTTTGAGAAGAGGAGAAATGACGATCTTTCAGCAGTCTTTCAGTTGGAATCAGCAGAAATTCCTGAGTATAAAAATGGGACAGAAAATGAGGATTTTGGACAAAGGCACGAGGCCTACAAGGAGTCTTCAAGAGCCAACAATTTTTAGTGATAAAATTTGTTCCTTGGAGGCTCAAAAATATCTTAGCCACCTTTTGGTATAACAAAATATTATAGGTGGCTAACACCTTCATAAGCATATATAGATGGTATACAATGATGAATGCAATATGCTAATATAACTATGTTTAATTTCTTAAACAGAGTTATCTTTATTCGTTTCTGCACATTTCAATTTAAATAATAATACATTTTCATGGTTATTGTTAAATTGGAACAATCTTAAGTTGTATTCACATATAATTACCCGGGTTAGTGTTAGAATTTCTTTATCAACATTTATTTTAATTAGATAGTTTTATTTCAGTCAATTTAGTCCCATTTTCACTCATCCAAATCAACCCCTCACCAACCCATTTAGTTATAAGGAAACTGGTCCTTTAAATCCAGTCGGAGCCACCATACCAAACGGAAAAGGAGTTGTCCTAAGGTCCCGACCGGGTGGTTTTCCCTGATGTTTGAAGCAGAGATTTTCTAGGCTTCAACACCGTGATTGATGAATTATTAGATGGATTACATGGATAAATTTAATTCACCAAGCTGTATCTTCATTTTGGATATCATAAAATTAGAATGAAGATTGAAGACATTATAAAAACAACATTCATAACTCATGATGGTCATTATGAATTTTTGGTCATGCCTTTTGGCCTTACTAATGCACCTTCCACATTTCAAGGTTTGATGAATTCCATTTTCAAACCCTTAGAAAAATTTTGTTAGTATTTTTTGATGATATACTAATTTACAACAAGTCTTGGAAGTATCATGTTCAACATTTTTACATGGTGCTCAAACTATTGGAGTAGAAACAGTTATATGTAAAAACCTCTAAACGTTTATTTGGAGTAAATGAGGTGGAATATTTGGGTCATATTGTATCTCATGAGGGTGTTCAGGTAGACCCTAAGAAAATTAAATCCATTAAGGAATGGAAAATCCCTACAACCATAAAGCATCTTCGAGGATTTATGGGGTTAACTAGGTATTATCGCAAGTTTGTTAAGAATTATGGGAGAATATCGACACCTATAACATCATTACTGAAGAAATATGCATTTTATTAGACTCCAAAAGAAACTAAGGCCTTTGAACATCTTAAAGAGGAAATGTGCCAAGCACTAGTCTTACCTACGCCAAACTTCACAGAAACCTTTATTGTGGACTGTGATGCCTCAAGAAATGGAATTGGTGCAGTTTTAATGCAATAAGGGAGGCCCATTTATTTTGAAACTCGTCCAATCAAAGGAAAGTATTTTCTCAAACCTATTTATGAGAATGAAATGTTGGAAATACATGCACTAAATAAATGGTGAACTTAGTTAATGGGAAGACACTTCAACATAAAAATAGACCATGATAGTCTTGAATACCTTTTTGAACAAATATTATCTTCAGAAGAGTAGCAAAAAATGGGTCACAAAGATGTTGGGTTATGAATTTGAAATCATCAACAAAAAAGGGAAGCAAAATGTTGTTACAGATGCACTCTCAACAAAGTATGAGGATGTGGAAGCATTTATATTATCCAACCTGAGTTGATAACCGAAGCAAGGGATGAATGGAAGAATGACGAAGAGGTGTGGAAACTCATTCAAAAGTTGCAGCAAGATTCTAGTACACCTGAAACATTTAGCTAGAAAAATGATTCATTATCATACAAAGATCGCTTATATATTTGTAATAATTCCCAACCCAAATAAAAGATTCTTTTAGAATTGCACACCTCTCCCTTGGGAGGGCACTCGGGATTTTTAAAAACTTACCATAGGGTCCGGAAGGAATTTTTTTGGGATGGCCTTAAATATGATATTCAAAATTTTGTGGCAGAATGTTCAAGGTTTTCCAATAAAATAAATTTGAGAGAATTAAGACCCTAGGTCTGTTAGAACATTTATCCATTCCAAGTCAACATTGGGAGGAGGTTTCCATGGATTTTATCACATGTTTACCCAAGTCCAAAGGAAATAATATCATCATGGTGGTAGTTGATAGACTTACCAAATATGCACCCTTTTGTTCATTATCTCATCCATTTAAATCCAATACAGTTGCTACTACATTTATGGAAACAATTCAAAAGATACTTGGAAAACCAAAGATTATTGTAAGCGACAAAGATTCCATTTTTACAAGAAATTTTAGACAGAAATATTTCCTTTTTTGGGTACTCAATTAGCCCATAGCTCACCATATCATCCTCAATCTGATGAGAAAACTTAGATAGTGAAAAAATGTTTGGAAGGATATCTTCGTTGTTTTGTATCTGATAAAAAGACACAATGGGTCAAGTGGTTACCTCTGGCTGAATGGTGGTATAATGCTTCCTTCCATACTGCAGCAAAAATAAGCCCATTTATGGCACTTTATGGATATCATCCACCCATCATCACATCATCTTTAAGAGAAAATTCTAAGGTTCAAGCAGTGGAAGATCACATCGAGCATCAACAAAAATTTCTCCAACTCTTAAAGGATAACCTCAACTTTGGCGCAGAATCAAATGAAACAACAAGCATATTTCAAAATTACAGTGAAAGAATTTTTGATGTAGGCGATTAGGTACTTTTATGGCTACAACCATACAAAAAAAATGTCCCTCTTGCAAGCTAAGAAGAATAATAAATTATCAACAAAGTATTATGGTCCTTAAAAGGTGTTGCAAAATATTGGTACTGTGGCATACAAATTAGAGCTTCATGCATCTTCCCGAGTGCACCTTGTTTTCCATGTTTCATGCTTAAATAAGGTTATTGGTGATACGCTCTGAGTTCAAACAATATTTTTAGAACTTGATGAGAAGGAAAAATCATATTGGAACCTGAAGTAATCATGGAAACAAGAACTCGACAGCTACGAAATCAATCAATTTCAGAGTATCTCATCAAGTGGAAGAACTTAACCACTTAAGATTTGACATGGGAGGATGAAATTTTTTTACAGAAGCATCCAGAACTACTCAAGCATCGAGGAAAACACATTTTGAATGAGAGGGTTATTCTAGGTCCCTATAATATTAGTGTATACCCTTATTGTTATTGTGAGTGTATTCCCCTTATTTTTATTGTTGTGCCCTTACATTGTTATTTTTATGTCGGCTAGGATTATATTGTGACCCCTTGGACTCGTATATATTAGAAAGAAGTTTTTTTCATTTGTATCATCTAAGAATTGTTCATTTATGTAATGTAAAGGAGGTTTCCCCTCGAAGAGGTTTATTTGTAAGTTGGTTGCATAACATCAAAGCATGTATTGTTGTTGCAATGAGTGAGAATTTAGCAATAAATTTTCTCCAATATTGGGTTTCTCCCAAAAATCTCCTAAATTTTGTTACATTATTGGGTTCAGGAAAATTCACAATAACTTTAACTTTTGAGGGATCAATCTTCAATTCACCCACTCCTACAATATGACCCAAATAAACCAAAGAATTTTTACCAAATTCACCTTTAGACATCTTCAAATACAATTTCTCTTTTTTCAAGACATTTAAAACTTGTTTCACATGCTTGACATGCTCTTCATAAGTGTTGGGTGCTAATTTTTTCCTAAGGAATCAACTCAATCCATTAATCATTAATCTTTCAACCTACGATTCATCTTTTTGTTACAAGGCTGTCAGCATAGTCTATCCATGGATAGTGATTTGATTTGTGGGAGTATATATAATACAAATATGAAGGAAAAAAATATAAAGAGATACTTTCAAAAGGATTAAATCCAATATAAAAACAGAAATGAATAATTCAACATAAATCATGGAACTACTTTACTAATTTAGGGAAAAAAATTATATCTCATGAAACCAATTGTTTCTACTGTAATGTGAAACTTCAAGAAATATAACAAAAGGATCTACTATTAAATATTTAATTATTTCAATCATGTATAACTTCTAATAATGGAAATACAAATCCACTCTTCTATAAAGTAATTCTAGGAATGCACATTGTAACTGAATACTTACTCAATTCAACTAACAAATCTACCCATTCATAGTACTGAAATATAAATCTAGAAATTCATAGACTAAGCAGTAAATATAAGAATTCATGAAAATTTAATTATGAATCTATGAATCCATTCATCATAATTAAAAATGTATATAAAAATGACAATTATGCATAGGAAATGAAATAAATAATAGTATACATAAAAGACAACAATCTTTCTAGGGACTTGGCCCATAGTCTCGAGAAGTAACTACCTTAAGAAGAACTCAACATAATAGATTAAACTCGAACCATTAAGCTTTCATTCAACATCAAATATAAGTTACAAAAGTGGTCTGTAAACTTAAAACAAGTCTTGTTGTTCACTTTGACAATTCACTGGAATTAATCTCGAATCATCCTCATCCTCATCCTTACTGAAGGTTTGCATTTATATTACAATGTGTCTCTAATATTAGAATGAGACAACTATCCTAAGGATCGAAAGATTCTTAGGATTTCTAATTGAATTACAAGATATTTTTAAAAATAACAAAGAAGAGATTTATTTGATCGTTCTGTTATCACACCCTAAATTTTCAAAATTTCGTACTTGAAAATCTGTCAAAATTTTCCTTCGAATTGGTTAGGTTGCAAGATATCATAAAATAATAAATTTTATGGTGTATTTAAGTTTTTAAAACTTTGGATAAGGTGTTAGAAATGATCCCAAGTCACATCAAAAGAGTATGTTCTAAGTAGATACCTTGAAGTAACCGCAAGTCCTAAATCTAGCCATCTGTCAAAAACTGTCTAAGTCCGTAGCAAATTCAGCACGAAATTAACCGAATTCGCTATGAAAACACCTAGTAGTTTCGTAGCAAAACTAACACTTGTCAAATGAAACGTGCTACGAAAAGACTCTGCTAGCCTATAATGGTTTAAAGGGTAATGATGAATGGTTAATGTTTGAGGATTTTAAGGACCTGTTGCCAGACTAAAGCCATCATTTAAAAGCTATGCACTTTCTCATATCAGTCTTCATTTGTCTATTGTCCTCTCATTCCGCTTTTGAAAAATATCTCTCATCCCTTTCACTCTATTTTTTTGCGTTCGCCATTTACTACCAAAGCAGCTCTCTGTCAATAATCTCTCCACTAGAAACCATTGTTGTTATATCAGTCTCTTTCCACTTTAACGGCTCTCTGTCATTAAGGGTATTCTCACAAACAGGTGTAAAGTTATAAAGAAGGCCACTGCTGCATAACATAGGAAATGGATACACCAAATAAGGTTTATAAAGGAGGTTTAACATTTAGATATGAACCTAAAACTCCAAATTTAGTTTGGGAAGATCAATATTTCACTGAGTTATTTACAAATGCAGGGTGCATTCAGTTCTATCAGAAATTGCAAGGGCATCATTAGCAGGTATCACGAGACTTCGTGGTCAATTTCAAAGGGAAGAAGTTGATAGATATTCCATTTTATATTTTTAGAAGCCTTAGAAAAAAGGCAGACAAGGTACAAGGGAGACCTAAAAGGAATGAAACCTCCATTTTTCACCATGGGTTGATGAAATTGCTAGTTCTGGAGGAGTTAAATAAATTAAATAGAGACTGGGCATTGTTCCTGTTCATGAATGGATATGAGCTAGATGTTTTATCTCCAAGGAAATTCTCCAAGCTTAAAGATTCTTCTTCCAGACAAGAAATGAATGTCAATACCACTGCAAAATTAGAGGGAAATCAGCATGAAGGTTTAAAGGTTACAGATAAATATTTGGTAGAGGAAGTTGATTTAGTCCAAGATACATAATCACCTCCGGCAACTAGAACTAGAAAGAAAACTAACAAGCATGTCACAGACAACAAGATCAAATTTGAAGCCAAGAGGTCTAAAGGAAACACTAAAGAAGTTGTTAAAGGTAAAGGCAGACTTAAAGACATTCTACAGGCCATAGACATTGCATAAAATCCTGTGGTGAAAGCAGCTGAAGTTAAAAGATCCGAAGCCAAAGGTAAGGGACTCATAGTCAAGAAATTAGACTTCTCTTCAGAAGATTCAACCTTTCTTTTCAAACCTCGAAAACCTCTCACTAGGTCACAAATATCAGAAACTATTACTATTGGTGATAGTAAACAGAAGTTAGATAAAGGAAAGGGAGAAATGGCACAAGAAGTTATTGTTATATCACCAAGTGAGACAGAGCTTATCAAAGATAAGAAGACAGATAAATCTAAAAGAAAGTTTCAAAGGAAACCCGAGACAAATTCTTCTAAAAGATAGAGCAAAGGCAAAGAAGAAACAGTCAAACAGAGAAAAGGAAAAGACAAGGTCATAGAGAAAACTGAAAAGGAGATTTTGGAAGAAAAGCTGAAAGCTATTAAGGATGAATTGTCTGAGACAAAGAAAGAGCTGGAAAGATATAAGAAATATAGAGAGATGATAGATGAGGTGTGTAGGTTTTAACCCTAAACAGAAATTATCTACACATGAATCTTATAACAGAAAATAAACAATAGCGAAAGCATAAAACATAAAACAGATAAACACAGAGATTTTCCCCTGGATCCCAAATCGGGATGACCAGCTTGATTTTTCATTATACTCCTTTTAGTGTTACAACACATATATATACATGCTGAAGCATACATGAACCCTAATCCATTAACCCTCGATTAGAACATAACCATAGTTCCCTTGACCGGATCTACAAAAATACTAGGGGCTGAAAACCATCGTACCCCAAAACTGTGTGCAAAACCATGCACAAAACCATGGGCACAAACTACCCACCGGAAATTAAGGGCCAAAAATTTTCGCTGGGGCGCTGCCCCAGACCCTGACAGGGGGGGCTACCATCCCCCCTGTTGCGCCCAGCGCAAAGGGGGGGATATCACCCCCCCGTGCATGCTTAGTCGTGGAAAGAATATAACACATACCCAACAAATTGGAGAAGAAAGTGAATGACCAAGTTACTCATTTTGAGACTTATATTGGAAAAGCTAGAAATCTATTGAAGAGGACACAACCTTTGCACATCATAGTGTCACATACAAGAAAGAGGAACTTATGTTTACAAGCAGAGAGGAGAAGCCATCAAAGAAAAGTGAAAGAGTTAAAAGAAGATATGGAGTTCATGAAGACAGAATCAAAGAAAGGAGACTTGGAAAGAGGAATCATGAACAAAGCTATTGAAACTGCTCAAAAAGAAACTGCTGATAGATAAGGAGGTAAAAATTATATCATCATATTTTTGTCTTATATTATCAATAAACTACATACAGGCATGTTCATAGACTTTTCCGAAGCTTAGATCTAAGTTTTGTCAAGTCTCCAAAGTATTAGGCAATTCCGCAGCAAGTGTCAGGCTTGAAGCCCAATTTTTGCTGCGGAATTTCTGAAGATGTATTTTTGGTTTTGAGAGACCTAAAATAATGGGAATGAAGAGTTTTTAAGGTCATGTTTAGTTGCTTTTTATCATTAAACATCTTCCAAAGGTTAAAAATAGCAGAGGAATATCACATATTACCTTTTTTGTGTGCGCTACCAAAATAAGCTATTTTCGTAGCTCAAAACAGAGTTTGACAGTAGGGTTTGTTCTCATGATTAATGTTGGTAAATGGGAAGAAGGTAAAAACATGTTTAAAGTTATTCCTCACATGGGTGTCAAAGAGTATTAGATGATGACAAAGAGTATCAAATTTTCCAAGTGGAGACTTTTAGTTAAAGGAAAATTTTGAAGACACTAGTTCACATGTGCCATGTCATCAAACTAATATCTCCTTAATGATAGGCAGAATAACTTCACGAAGGAAATCATATTATTAATGTTTTTTTGATGGTCAGTATGGCTCAAAGAAATGATTCCTTTCGAGGAATATTGGGATAATATTTAGTTTAAATGTAATAAATAGGAGTTTGAGTCATAGTAGGACTCTAACTCCTAATTCGAAAGGTGTCAGTCTTAGTTTTATGAATCTAGTTAGTAGTTATATTTAAGTGTCAGTTGAAAGTTAAATAGTCTAGCCACTTGGCAAACTTGTTGTAAAGGCTCAATGCCTATAAGCAGTGTAAACTTCAATGTATTATGGGTTGGAAAATGTTATAGAAAATGACTACCTTTGTAAATGTTGTGAAGGGACTAATATATACAGAAGCAATTTAACTTTTCTGAAGCTGAGATTCTTAGTGTACTTCAGTGAGATTTATCTTCTATCATATGTTTTACTTCCATAGCTTTAATTCTTATTACTCAAAATTCATGGAGGAACATGCTCTGACTTCCTTTAAGTGTTAAATTATGGTGAATTGAGTTCTTAGGTCCTATCTGTGGATGGTTTTATTCAATTTTTAATATTTATTAAATAGAATTCATGGTCATTCATGATCTAACTTCCTTTAAGTTTTAAGCTTTGATGGATCTCTTTTAAATACTTTCCTTTCAATACCTTGATGTATCATTACTCAAAATTCATGCACACATGCTCTGACTTCCTTTGAACCTCAAGATATTGAGACTTTCCTGAATGTGTCACTCTTTCATTGAAGCATATACAAGCCTCAGTTTTATAAGAAGAGCTATTTTTTATCTTTATCCTTGTCATTGACTCCATAGCCCAATGGTAGCTAGTCTCCTTCTTTCAACCAATAAACCTACAAAATCATAAACCATAGAGTTATCCATCTATCTACATCTTTAATCAATATCATTAACCCTTGAGAGAGCCCTCTTAGGCTGAGGAGGCTAAGCCTTAGCTAAAATATTGGTTTGAAATAGTTACACTGGAGTGGTCTAATCATCAACCTATCAAGGTCCCATTTTAGTACATTTTGGTGCGTCTGTCGGGAGTCTAAAGATTACTGATTCCCAAAATCAATAAGTTGAATTTCTGAAGGTAGCAGGAGCTTAAGAAAATTTTCAAGGCTGCAAAACTACCTTGGCGACTCCACACATCAAATAATCAAATTGGAAGGTGACTCCACTGTTTAAAGATCATTTGCTAGATGAAGTTTCAATATGAGTTGCATTGCAAGAAAAAATTCCAGGTATGCCCCTATGAATCGGTCTCATATCCCCGATTTTCCAAATCCTATGCCAAAGGTTGAATGGTTAGATGATCTTCCAATATTCAAAGATGAAAAGACATACAATGTTGCTCTTCATTTGGTTAGGTTTCATATGCATGTACACAGTCTTAAGGTTCAGTTCCTTGAATATTGTCTCATGAAGATGTTTATGACCACTTTAGAAGGAAAAGCATGGTCTTGGTATAAAATCTTGGAAAATGGTTCATTATATTCTCTTGCTAATTTCCATGATGTATTCTATGAGATGTATAAAGAGTGTCATCCCTCCTTATTTCTGGTTAAATATTGTTGTAAACATTCTGTGAGTTTTATTCAGTATTTGGAGGATTGTTATGATGATGATGAATTCATGGATGAAAAAATCTTAGAGGCTCTTCATAACAATACATTTCAACACCAAGAAGAAAGGATAACATCCCATACAATGTATCATGGAAATTAGCAGGATTTTACTTATGAAAACCATGTTACATCCTCTGAGATTGATGTAAAGATTCAACAAACTTGCCAGTCTTTGGATCATAAAGAGTATGAAAATCATTGCAAACTCCAAGGAGAAATACTGGAAGATAGTTTTTATAACCCTCAGGCAGAGAAAAAGTTTGAATATTTATGTCATACTTTGCAGCAACCTACTTCAAAGAATGATCATAATAATGAGGAAAATTACATTGTTTGTGGGAATCATTCGGAAAAGCAGTTGGATAGCATATCAAATAAATTTTGTGTGGCTAAAAATCAGTTGTCAGAAGTTACAGGATGTTATGAGGATCATCAAGCTGCTCATGTTTTCTGGGATACTATAGCTAAATACATAGAAGTGTTTTACTCCCTAATGTTCCATTTTTATTTTTACTATGAAGATTAGATACAGTTTCAGTGACAGTGGTCATCACAATATCATAGCTACTTTGAGTCTGAATGCAGTCAAGGGTTTCAAATATCAGATAAAACAAATGACTGGCTATATTGGAAATTTTACGTTGATTGAGATAAATGAGGTTTGCAATTGATAGGGTAGGTAGGAGTGTGAAAATAAGCTCAAGGTAGGTTGACTGAGCATTTTTAATAGGTGCAGTTTGAGTCCTTCTTGCAGAAAATCATTAAAGATTGGGGAGAAGATTGGCAAAATTTCAGAGTTTATTCTAAGAAATGGATGGCAGCACTGGAGCTACTAGTTCTTAGTGTACCATAGGGGCAAACTATCCCTAGTGGAGCCATTGTTATCACACCCTAAATTTTCAAAATTTCATACATGAAAATCAGTCAAAATTCTCCTTCAAATTGGTTAGGTTGCAAGATATCATAAAATAATAAATTTTATGGTGTATTTAAGTTTTTAAAACTTTGGATAAGGTGTTAGAAATGATCCCAATTCACATCAAAAGAGTATGTTCTAAGTAGATACCTTGAAGTAACTGCAAGTCCTAAATCTAACCATATGTCAAAAACTGTCTGAGTCGGTAGCAAATTCAGTACGAAATTAACCGAATTCGCTACGGAAACACCTAGTAGTTCCGTAGAAAAACTGACACTTGTCAAATGAAACATGCTACGAAAAGACTCTGCTAGCCTATAATGGTCTAAATGGTAATGATTAATGGTTAGTGTTTGAGGATTTCAAGGACCTACTGCCAGGCTAAAGCCATAATTTAAAAGTTATGCACTTTCACATATCAGTCATCATTTGTCTAATGTCCTCTCATTCCACTTTTGAAAACTATCTCTCATCCCTTTCACTCTGTTTTTCCTTGTTCACCATTTACTACCAAAGCAGCTCTCTGTCAATAAGCTCTCCAGTAGAAACCCTTGCTGTTATATCAGTCTCTTTCCACTTTAACTGTTCTCTGTCATTAAGGGTATTCTCACAAACAAGTGTAAAGTTATAAAGAAGGCCACCACTGCATAACATAGGAAATGGCTACACCAAAGAAGGTTTATAAAGGAATTTTATTGTTTAGATATGAAGCTACAGCTCCAAATTTAGTTTTGGAAGATCAATATTTCACTGAGTTATTTAAGTTCTATCAGAAATTGCAAGGGCATCTTCAATAGGTATCACAGACTTCATGGTCAATTTCAAAGGGAAGAAGTTGATAGATATTCCATTTTATCTTTTTATAATCCTCGGAAAAATGGTAGACAAGGTAGAAGGGAGACCTGAAAGGAATGAAACCTCCATTTTTCACCATGGGTTGATGAAATTGCTAGTTCTGGAGGAGTTAAATAAATTAAACAGAGACTGGGCATCATTCCTGTTCATGAATGGATATGAGCTAGATGTTTTATCTCCAAGGAAAGTCTCCAAGCTTAAAGCTTCTTCTTCCAGACAAGAAATGAATGTCAATACCACTGCAGAATTAGAGGGAAATCAACATGAAGGTTTAAAGGTTACAGATAAAGATTTGGTAGAGGAATTTGATTTAGTCCAAGATACATCATCACCTCCAGCAAGTAGAACTAGAAAGAAAACTAACAAGCATGTCACAGAAAACAAGATCAAATCTGAAGCCAAGAGGTCTAAGGGAAACACTAAAGAAGTTGTTAAAGGTAAAGGTAGACTTGAAGACATTCTACAGGCCATAGACATTGCAGAAACTCTTGTGGTGAAAGCAGCTGAAGTTAAAAGATCCGAAGCCAAAGGTAAGGTACTCATAGTCAAGAAATTAGAATTCTCTTTAGAAGATTCAGCCTTTCTTTTCAAACCTCGAAAACCTCTCACTAGGCCACAAATATTAGAAACTATTTCTATTGGTGATAGTAAACAGAAGGAAGATAAAGGAAAGGGAGAAATGGCACAAGAAGTTATTGTTATATCACCAAGTGAGACAGAGGTTATCAAAGATAAGAATATAGATAAATCTAAAAGAAAGTTTCAAAGGAAACCTTGGACATATTCTTCTAAAAGACAGAGCGAAGACAAAAGAAGAAAGTGAATGACCAAGTTACTCATTTTGAGGCTTCTATTGGAAAAGCCAGAAATCTGTTGAAGAGGACACAACCTTTGCACATCATAGTGTCACAGACAAGAAAGAGGAACTTATGTTTACAAGAAGAGAGGAGAAGCCTTAAAATACAAGTGAAATAGTTAAAAGAAGAGATGGAGTTGATGAAGACAGAATCAAAGAAAGGAGACTTGGAAAGAGGAATCATGAACAAAGCTATTGAAACTACTCAAGAAGAAATTGTTGATAGATAAGGAGGTAACAATTAGATCATCATATTTTTGTCTTATCTTATCAATAAACTACATACAGACATGTTCATATACTTTTCTAAAGCTCAGATCTAAGTTTTTTTAAGTCTCCAAAGTATTAGGCAATTCCGCAGCAAGTGTCACGCTTGAAGCCTAATTTTTGCTGCGGAATTTCTGAAGATTTCTTTTTGGTTTTGAGAGACCTAAAATAATGGGAATGAAGAGTTTTGAAGGTCATGTTTAGCTATTTTTGATCATTAAACATCTTCCAAAGGTTAAAAATAGCAAAGGAATATCACATATTACCTTTTTTGTGTGCGCTACTAAAATAAGCTATTTTTGTAGCTCAAAATAGAGTTTGACAGCAGGGTTTGTTCTCATGAATAATGTTGGTAAATGGGAAGAAGGTAAAAAAATGTTTAAATTTTTTCCTCACCAGGGTGTCAAAGAGTATCAGATGATGACAAAGAGTATCAAATTTTCCAAGTGGAAACTTTTAGTTAAAGGAAGAGTTTGAAGACACTATTTCACATGTGCCATGTCATCAAACTAATATCTCCTTAATGATAGGCAGAATAACTTCACAAAGGCAATCAGATTATTAATGTTTTTTTGATGGTCAGTATGGCTCAAAGAAATGATTCCTTCGAGTTTAAATGTAATAAATAGGATTTTGAGTCATAGTAGGACTCTAACTCCTAATTCGAAAGGTGTTAGTCTTAGTTTTATGAATCTAGTTAGTTATATTTAAGTGTCATTTGAAAGTTAACTGGTCTAGCCACTTGGAAGACTTGTTGTAAAGGCTAAATTCCTATAAGTAGTGTAAACTTCGATGCATTACAAGTTGGAAAATTTTATAGAAAATGACTACTTTTGTAAATGCTATGAAGGGACTAATATATACAGAAGCAATTTAACTTTTCTGAAGCTGAGATTCTTAGTGTACTTCAGTGAGATTTATCTTCTATCATATGTTTTACTTCCATAGTTTTAATGCTTATTACTCAAAATTCATGGAGGAACATTCTTTGACTTCCTTTAAGTGTTAAATTATGGTGAAATGAGTTCTTAGGTCCTATCTATGGATGGTTTTATTCAATTTTTAATACTTATTACTCAGAATTCATGGTCATTCATGCTCTGACTTCCTTTGAGTGTTAATATTTGATGAATCTCTTTTAAATACTTTCCTTTCAATACCTTGATGTATCATTACTCAGAATTCATGCACACATGCTCTGACTTCCTTTGAACCTCAAGATATTGATACTTTCCTGAATTTGTCACTCTTTCATTGAAGTATATACAAGCCTCATTTTTATAAGAAGAGCTATTTTTATCTTTATCCTTGTCACTAACTCCATATCCCAATGGTAGCTAGTCTCCATCTTTCAACCAATAAACCTAAAAAATCATAAACCATAGAGTTAGCCATCTATCTACATCTTTAATAAATATCATTAACCCTTGAGAGAGCCCTCTCAGGTTGAGGAGGCTAAGCCTCAGCTAAAAGATTGTTTTGAAATAGTTACACTGAAGTGGTCTAATCAGCAGCCTATCAAGGTCCCATTTTGGTGATAACATTTTGGTGCGTCTGTCGAGAGTCTGAAGATTACTCATTCCCAAAATCAATAAGCTGAATTTCTGAATGTAGCAGGAGCTCAAGAAGTTGTTCAACGCTTCAAAACTACCTTGGCGACTCCACACATCAAATAATCAAATTGGAAGGTGACTCCACTGTGTGAAGATCAGTTGCTATATGAAGTTTCAAGATGAGTTCCATTGCAAGAAAAAATTCCAGGTATGCCCCTATGAATTGGTCTCATATCCATGGTTTTCCAAATCCTATAACAAAGTTTTAATGTCTAGATGATCTTCCAATATTCAAAGATGAAAATAAAGACAATGCTTCTCTTCATTTGGTTAGGTTTCATATGCATGTACACAGTCTTAAGGTTCAGTTCCCTGAATATTGTCTCATCAAGATGTTTATGACCAGTTTAGAAGGAAAAGCATAGTCTTGGTATAAAATCTTGGAAAATGGTTCATTATATTCTCTTACTAATATCCATAATGTATTCTATGAGATGTATAAAGAGTGTCATCCCTCCTTATTGCTAGTTAAAGATTGCTGTAAACATTCTGTGAGTTTTATTTAGTATTTGGAGGATTGTTATGATGATGATGAATTCATGGATGAAGAAATCTTAAAGGCTCTTCATAACAATACATTTCAACACCAAGAAGAAAGGATAACATCCCATAAAATGTATCATGGAAATCAGCAGGAGTTTACTTATGAAAACCATGTTACATCCTATGAGATTGATGTAAAGATTCAGCAAACTTGCCAGTCTTTGGATCATAAAGAGTATGAAAATCATTGCAAACTCTAAGGAGAAATACTGGAAGACAGTTTTCATAACCCTCAGGCAGAGGAAAAGGTTGATTATTTATGTCATAATTTGCAGCAGCCTACTTCAAAGAATGATCATAATAATGAGGAAAATTACATTGTCTATGGGAATCATTAAGAAAAGTAGTTGGATAACATATCAAATAAATTTTGTGTGGCTAAAAATCAGTTGTCAGAAGTTACAGGATGTTATGAGGATCATCAAGTTGATCATGTTTTATGGGATCCTATAGCTAAATACATGGAAGAGTTTTACTCCCCAGTGTTTCAGTTTTATTTTTACTATGAAGATCAGATACAGTTTCAGTGGCAGTGGTCATCACAATATCATAGTTACTTTGAGTCTGAATGTAGTCAAGAGTTTCAAATATCAGATAAAACAAATGACTGGCTATATTGGAAATTTCATGTTAATTGATCTAAATAAAGTTTGCAGCTGATAGGGTAGGTAGGAGAGTGCAAATAAGCTCAAGGTAGGTTGACTGAGAATTTTTAATAGGTGTAGTTTGAGTCCTTCTTGCAGAAAATCATTAAATATTGGGGAGAAGCTTGGAAAAATTTCAGAGTTTATTCTAAGGAATGGATGGAAGAACTGGAACTACTAGTTCTTAGTGTACCACAGGGGCACACTATCCCTAGTGGAGCCACTGTTATCACCCTAAATTTTCAAAATTTCATACTTGAAAATCAGTCAAAATTCTCCTTCAAATTGGTTAGGTTGCAAGATATCATAAAATAATAAATTTTATGGTGTATTTAAGTTTTTAAAACTTTGGATAAGGTGTTAGAAATGATCCCAAGTCACATTGAAAGAGTATGTTCTAGGTAGATACCTTGAATTAACTGCAAGTCCTAAATCTAGCCATCTGTCAAAATCTGTTTGATTCTATAGCAAATTCAGCACGAAATTAACTGAATTTGCTGTGGAAACACCTAGTAGTTCCGTAACAAAAACTGACACTTGTCAAATGAAACATGATACGAAAAGACTCTGCTAGACTATAACGGTTTAAAGGGTAATTATGAATGGTTAATGTTTGAGGATTTCAAGGACCTGCTACCAGACTAAAGCCATCATTTAAAATTTATGCACTTTCTCATATCAGTGATCATTTGTCTAATGTCCTCTCATTCCGCTTTTGAAAATTATCTCTCATCCCTTTCACTCTGCTTTTCCTCGTTCACCATTTACTACCAAAGCAGCTCTCTGTCAATAAGCTCTCCAGTAGAAACCCTTGCTGTTATATCAGTCTCTTTCCACTTTAACTGTTCTCTGTCAATAAGGGTATTCTCACAAAAAAGTGTAAAGTTATAAAGAAGGCCACCACTGCATAACACAGGAAATGGTTGTTGAACCCTTAGATAAAATGAGAGGAGGGGGGGGAGGGGGGTGAATCAATTTATCACATTCATGGACTTTTAAAAATTTTCACAACACCTTCATTTCATGATCAACATAATATGTGAGAAATCTTTATTTGTGAGCAGCGATTAATAAGTAGATTAGATAATGTACCAGCAGTCTTAATATGTGAGCAGAAAGTATTAAGCAAAATAGATATACCATATCAACACATAGACATCATGCACATAGACACCAGATATAAGTGGAAACCCATAAAGGGAGAAAACCACATCTTATTATTGTTGTGATGCAAAGGCAAGCTCCAACTCCCTCTCACCACTAATTTTCTATAGGCTCCAACCCACAGGAGGCTCCTACCTCAATTCTGCAAGCTACAACTTGCAAGGAAGCTCCAACTCCCATCAATTTTTTGCAGGCACCAACCTACAGGAGGCTCCAACCTCAGTCAGCTACAACTGAATTTTATCAAGCTACAACTTGATGTGGAAGCACCAACTCCCATCTATTTTCTGTAGGCACCAACCTACAGGAGGCTCCTACCTTAGTTGGCTACAACTGACGTCTATTAAGCTACAACTTGATAGGGAAGCTCCAACTTCCTTACTCTTTCAAAAGAAAACACTTGTTGATTTATCTTGGATATCAGCTCTGTTCTGTTCCTTATTTTCTACTGTCTATCAGTCCTCATATCTTCCCTGTATCATCTCTACATCTTCTCAGATTCTCTATCATCTCCTCCTTTCTTCTCTGCCTCACTGCTTCATTTCTGCATTCTCTAACCTCTCTATGCATATCAATGAGATATTATTTATAGATATTTCCTTATGAATGTTAGCATTCTTCAGGGAATTTGAAATGGACAGCCATGCCTCTTTGCCTTCTGCCTTCTCATTTCTTTTACCAGCTCATTCAGAAAAAATACAACAATATGTATTAATTTCAATATTACAGTGGGATTTTTGTTTTCCTCCAGAGACTTTCCAATGCATCACAAACAATATAAAGTCAATTTAAAACATTTACATTCACAATTTCAATTACACACATTAATTTCACTCAACCCCTTTTCTGGCTTTTGGCTTTGATAGTTTTGTCTTTTCTGCTGCTATTAAGTAACTGTTCTGCATACTTCTGTTCACCATGCCTGTAAAATTCTCTGTGACTTTTTCAGTTTCTGCATACTCTGTTTACCTCTATCAAGCCTAACTTTTCTCTCTCTCTCTATGCATATAAAATGCATACAACTAATTTGTATTCAATACAACTGTCGATCTAGGCAATTTCAATACTCCATTTTCTGAGCTAGCAATTTAATTCAATAAATGCGGAAGGTGACTTTGGAATCAATGGTTAAAACCCATATGTTAACCCTATTTTATAAAAGAAGTTGAACCAATGTTCAAACTTTGGGTTTAAACCTTTCTCATGACTATTCAAATTATCATTCGAATAATACAACTATTCCAAATTTATAACCTTCCTCCTATCTCCTGGGCAATTCACATAAAACTTCGATTCATTATAATGGTCCACATCTTCAAATATAAACTTCGATTCATTATAATATATGTGTTTGCCAATGCGAGAATTAACAAGCCTCATGCCACACTTTATCGTTCTCTTTCATTCAAAGGTCTGAGTTATAAACTTCGATTAATTATAATATATGTGTTTGCCAATGGTTTAAAACCAACACCAAAACTACAATAGCATGCGGGGCTAATTCTCCCCAAGGTTTATAAAAACCCACAATGCATACGTATGCGCCTTTTTTCCTTTTTGAACCAACCAAGCTTGCATTGGCTAAGTAACACCAACTTATATATATATATATATATATCCATCAAACCTTATATTAAATCAATAGATCTTGACATACACGCCTTTGACTTATTTCATATCATCCTACATTCCAGCCTCCGTTCAAACATTAAGAACATTTTAATGAACCTTCGATGTGGAACTTAATTCTAAGGGATACGCATATAAGCGTCCTCGGCCCATAGATCATTTGATTCGTATCAAACAAAATATGTATCCCACCATACATATACATTCCCCAACCAAATATTGCAAACCTTAATAAGCGGTGGACTTTTATTAAGACCCCAACACATAATTAATCAAACCACTAGCACTAATAACACTTGGGCCTCTCAACGCTATTTTACATTGGGGGTGATTAACAGAACAATGCACCCATAACCCGCTCAACATTAAACTAAATCGGAATATCTGTTCGGGTCCATAACAGGGTATAACATACCTTGTGCATCCAATGATTGAAATCTTGTCGCGCTCCAACCCTCTGATCCTACGGCAATCACATGATTAAATGACACAAATTTAACTCTTAGAAGCCATGCGATGAACTGGGGCCCAGCCTCTTAATGCACCCTTCTCATCCAACGGTGGGAAGCTTATCGCATCGTCTAGGATGATCCGACGACCATAATCCAATATCGTGTTTCTTTTCGTGCAGAGGTTTAATGCCTAGAAAAAACGCGATGGGGGCCGTATTACTATACCACCCTTCTCCACGTGTCTGCCAGCAACATAGATTGCGTTCAAAAAGAAAAATCCACTTACCGCCTTCAAAGTTACGCGATACTGCTTGTTTTGATCCTGAACCCACTTTCACTATTCATTAATCAGGGTTCCACTTATTAACTCAAGGTTCTGTCCCGCGTACTATCAACATTTCATTTATTTGTTTTATAACTTCTCGTTTCGGTTCTTCTCCCTTTGATACATAGCTCCACCTTTTATTTTGTTTCCTTCATCGCTCTACCACTGAAGCATCAATCCGCGTAGGCTTCATTCAACTTTGCGTTTCTAATTTCATGTCAGGGCTCGATCTCATCGTAAATCCGAACATGCCTTCGACCCCTTCAGCCTTCGATTGCCATTATCAACTAAATAATC